>JABFPJ010000440.1:0-41749 GCA_022817425.1 Gryon sp. ZL-2020 | reverse complement strand
GCAGAAATGTTCAAACTTTTATTACGTATATAGCAAAAATATGCGTTCCATTTGAAAAATAACCGAAAAAAGCAAAAAACTGAAAAGGGCGGGGAAATGACCGTGGGCGCGACCACTCCCGGGTTAACCTCGAATACATTGTATTTTATCATTTGCAAAATGTGTTTATTTAAGTCGCTATCGTATGCCAAATAACAATTCCAAAGTACTACTTTGTTTGCACTTCTTTAAATGCATACATAAACAATTATATTAATAATTCAACTCCAAAATAGTTAAAACTTTCAACATTTCAACGTGTACATTTTTTTAATTTCATATATTTTTAATAAAACTGAAATAGAATAAATATATAATAATTAAATAAAATTATCTGTTTCAAATAATACAAAATAAAATTATAAGAAATTGACGATACTTTGATTAAAAATCTAAATGATTAACAATTTTTTTCAAAATTTACGTACCTTCAACATTTTGCCAAAAAACAAATGTAAGCAGTAAAATAAAAATAGGAAAATTTATGAATTAGCAGTGATTAAGACAATTATATTCTTTATAAGCTCTGTATCATTGAGCTGAACTGATTCTGGTAAATGAAGAATTCACAATAAAATGAACACAAATGTTGGACATTGAACCGGCGTCATGTGTCGAAAGTGCGCATGCGTAAAACACCCGTATTTTACATTATTTTCTTATTTCATTGAAGTACCATTATTTTTTCTTTTTTTATATAAGACAAATTGGAGGTCACGTTTTACATTTTTTGTTCGTATCAAAGATTTCTATTTTTTTCATAATTACTAAGATAAACATTTTTATTTTGTTGAAGTCAACAAATTTGCGAAAATAAAGCACTTTATTGTTGATTTTTATGTCAAATGTCATTTCAATATCAATAAAATTATAAAATGAAACATTCGCAAATTTTTATTAACAAAACTTAAACATTATTAAACTTAATCTATAATCATTTAAACAAACATTGTAATCTTTAAAAATGTTTTTTCAGCTATTTTTGAAACGTTTTCTTTAAATAATATTTAATTGAAAACATTTTTTCGAAACATCTAAGAATTTTGTATTCTTTTTTTTTACATTTGTTAAGAAAAATATTAATAAATAAATAAAGCACAGGGCACTAATGCTTTTGCCTACACTACTGTGTCGTGTGGCATCGCAACAAAATTTCGTATCTAAACGTCAATAATAAAAATGACCGAAAAGCGTTCGAAAAGGAAAATAAAATTTTAAATCGTAATGTATAAGAAAATGAAAATCATCAAATTAAAAAAGAAAATGCGTGATTGTTATCATAAAAGTTAACAATATGCGGTAAGTATATAAATTACGAATTTCATTGAGGTTATGTTTAACATGATACTTAAAATCTTCAGAAAATACGAAAATGACATTTCATAAGAGTTACGTGTCTTAAATTACGTTAGTAAAAATACTGTCTTCTGATAATAATAATAAAAAAAAACATATTTTACCATCTTCTTTGTAAAATAGCAATAAATATTCTGTTCTTTCTATTAAACATAACCTAATAATAAATAATACAATTTTAAGTTAACTAAAAAAAAACAAACAGCAAAACTTCGAAGTTTATATTTTAAATTTAAAATATATAAAAGAAATTATATTTAGTTCTTGTGTACATAACTTTCGAATGTTTTAGAAGCTTCATTTCGCAGTTTTATTCAACTTTTAAAAATGCGTGACTGGTGCCTGATTGTTATTGATCTCAGGTGGGATTTGTAAATAATCATAAGCAAGAATGGATTACGATTACACGCCTTTTAATCGAGAAAAAGACTTTCATAATCGATGTTGTGACAGACGATTATGGTGTATCAAGGTATTTTCAACTCGAATTGACAATAATATGATTTTAAAATATAAATAATAATATATTTTTCAAATTAATAAGATCCAATTATTTATAATTAACAATAAATCTTAATATATATACTTCATATTAGATAGTAAGTTTTATTTTTTATAATTTCATTCAATTTGCTTAATTTAGTAAATAATTAAACATAATGAATAAATATTTCATTTTTCAGGATATTTGTGGTATTATATGTGCTTTCGTTACATGGGCGCTTATTATTTATGCGGAATTCGTCGTTATGGCAGTTATACTCATTCCTACGATTAATTCATTTTATTCAAGCATCAATATGGCTATTTTTCAAACGCTCGCATTTATGGCATTTGCATCTCATTTAAAAACAATGTTCACGGATCCGGTAATATTTGTCATAATTCGTATATTAATTAATTTCAATTCACTTATTTCGGTTTATATAATATAATGAACATATGTATACCATTTCACTTCATTTGAAGAAATAATAAGTTACATATTCTTGCAGGGTGCTGTGCCTAAAGGCAATGCAACAAAGGAAATGATACAACAAATGGGATTTAGAGAAGGTCAAGTTATATTCAAGTGTCCCAAGTGTTGTTCAATTAAACCTGATCGTGCACATCATTGTTCGGTTTGTCAAAGGTAAATTTAATAAATATCATATCTTATTTATTAAATTGATAAATATAGATATTTCAATAAATTTATCAATTTAAATGTTATTTCTAGGTGTATAAGAAAAATGGACCATCATTGTCCATGGGTAAATAATTGTGTAGGAGAAAATAATCAGAAGTATTTCGTACTTTTCACAGTAAGTTTCAGTTAATTTATACATTATTTTATAATAAAGAATCTAATAATTGATTGTTACACTTAAAATTTTATTTTTTCTTATTAACATATAATTTCTCAAATTGAAGGTCCGATTTTAATATAGAACTTTTTTGTTTTCAATAGTTTTATATAGCTGCAATTTCTTTGCAATCTTTGTTCCTATGCATCCATCAATTTTTGGCATGCGTTAGACAAGAATGGAGAGATTGCACAACATTTAGTCCTCCAGCGACAGTAGTACTTTTGCTTTTTCTCACATTGGAAGCCTTACTATTTGCTGGTTTTACGGCTGTCATGTTAGTAACGCAACTCCAAGCTATTTGGAATGATGAAACGGTATCCATCTTATCATATCTTTAATATATAATTTATATTTTTCCTAATAATATAACTATTAATATTATTATCAATTTTTCTTCGTTTAAAAAAAACGGGTATAACTATGTCTTTGTTTTATAGGGAATCGAACAATTAAAAAAGGAAGAGGCTCGATGGGTTAGAAACAGCAGATGGAAATCAATTCAAGCAGTTTTTGGTAGATTTTCCATTGCGTGGTTTTCGCCATTCACACCACCACCAAACGCAAAATCTAAACTTGATACTTATCTTTATACAGTGTAAAAGAAGAGAACCGCATGATAATGAATAATGCATATTGTAATGTAATTAAGTCAGTTTTTGTTCTTACGAGACCAATATTTTTATATACTTTTGCCTTCAAAAATAATATCCATATCTAATCTCTAAAGACAACATTCTTAAAATGAAAACGTGTACATTTTTTTAAAACTAATTTCGAATCTTTTATTTTTCTTAATATAAAAAATTAAATTAACATTATACATATATCGTAACTTTTATAAGTACAAAAACTTACTTAATTTAACGTAAATGTAAGTAATTTCAAATGTACAATTATCGAAAAGGCAAACAGTACAAAAGCAGCAGCTGAACGTTAATAAAATTCGAGCTCGTTTACAAAAAAAATGACTAGTCAATATAATTGTGATTGCCTAAATAAGATTTTTTCGATGTTTATTTTACTGGAAAAAATAAGTGTAAATGAGCTTTTGAATTATTAACGTTATTAATTGCAACTGACAAAAGTATTCAACGAAAAACAAAATATCAGTCTTCTGATTTCTATTATATCATGATTAAACAAAGTACATAAGCAGGAACATACTTTTAATATCAAAACCATTTTATACAATTTATATACTTTGTACATGACATTACGTGATTTTGTGTATATATTTTCCACGATTTATTTAATTTAAAGAGTGATAATTTATACAGAATAAAGTATAATAAAAACATCTTTAGAAACATCATATCGAGCGATATATTATTATGAATTCGTTATTAAACGGCTTTGTATGTAGAAGTAAACAAATTAAATGCTTCTGACTGAAACAACACTTTTTTAATTTTTATCATCACGTCGATATGCTTATAAAATATTTTGTTAATTTATATTATTTTTTATATAATTGTATCAAAATTATATTATTTTAATATATCTATGTAAAGTTCTACTTAATTATGTAAAATTATGGTTTTCAGACTTTTTCCTAAATTTAAAAATGGCAACATTAATTTGATAATGAATACAACAAAAGATTAATCTTTACAAGGCCACACTACGCAATATAGTTCAGCAACTCGCATCCGATTATACGAATCGAGCTTTCACTTTTGCTGCGCTCTAAGTTTTCCAGCGTATTCTGTCGCATCTCTGCACGAGTTGTTTTCATTAGTGCTCAAATATCACGGTATACTCAACAAAATAAAAAAATTGATCTAAAAAAATTGCGATCATCACGATGATGATTTCGGTAAGTTATGTTTTTTGCTCTCAAATCCGGAACAAAATACTTGTTGCTCTCTATTGTAACGATAAATAATTTCACTTTTCATCGTCGCAGTAATGTTTTATTATTGGCAATTAATTCATGCAACTTTCACCTTAGATCGTTTTTCTCATTTGTTTGTCTTTACAAACAATGGCTTATGATCCAAAAGATGAAGCTTTAAAAGATATTCTTCTGCCGGATGGACAGTTCGAAGCCTTTTATTCGAAGGAGGACGAAACGAACGCCGCGCGACCAGCTCATTTACATGGATCATTTAATAAGCACAGAAATCCGGCTCTCGTTGGGGTACCTAATAGCGCAGCTTATGGTTTTAGATTTGATGGCAAACGACGATTTAACTTCGATTAAACATTTGTCTTCGTTTAGTTAATTGTATGACTAAAACATCTGTACATTTTGCGTTATATTTCAGTTTTGTTAATGCGATTGAAATTCATTTTGTTGTCTATCCTAAATGCGTATAATATTTTAATCATATTTTGTATTCAATAGTTACTATTTTAATGAAATATTAATAAAATATTAAATATATTTTTTTATTTAAATATTTATAGAAATATATAAAAATATAAATAAGGAAATAAACATGAATTTGATCAATTTTTAATTTAACAATTTAGACAGATTAACATAATTTTTAAATTTATTTTACATTTCATGAATAATAAAATTATGTTTAATTCGACATTAAATATTAATAATTTTAATTTAATAAGATAATAAATGTGTCTAAAATATTATACGTTTTTAGAAAATGTGTATATTTCGTTGAGCGTAAAATAAAGAAGAGCTACTTTGAAGATAAATATTGTTCTTTTCCATATAAAATATATCCATAACAAGAAAACATTAAAATGCCAATGTAAGTCTTCTTTATTCTATTGTAATGTCGATATCATAGTGTAAATAGCAAATTTTATCATTTATTTTAGAAAAGAAACCTAGTAAATGAGAATTTCTATATGTATTATTTTGAAATATTAGTTTACAATTTTAACTTGAAGTTAAAACTTTCGTAGACTGAAAACATTTGAAACATAAATTTGATTTTTAATCATTATAATTAATCATGTAAATTTTTCATTTGATGAAACTTATTTCTTCTAAGATGTTTATAGAATAAACGTAAAAATATATATTTTTCTTCAAAACTTTCTTTCTATACCAAACAAGCGTAGAATGCAATTTATTAATTCATCATTAAGATTTGTTTATGGTCCTGTAAAAGACTTGTTAATGAGCACAATAAGCGATTACTTCATGAATGCACGATAGAGAAAATTATTTAACGTAAATGTTTATGAAAACGTTTTCAGATCTTCAACTAAACTCGTTTGTATTATTAACAACAATTGTTTATAAAAAGATTCATAACTTAAGGTTATAAGTTACACTTTTACTTAAGAAATTAGATCTTAAACGGATGACTGATCTTTAAAATCGCGTAAAAACATCAATGAATTGTTTAATTGTACAGTCATGAAAAAAGAACAAAAAATAGAGCCATTAGATGTGAAATTGGACAAATAAGATAAATCCCATTCACGTTTTCATCATCGACTCTTCAATATTAAATGTTGAAAATTAATTTCTAATTGCCAAAGTAGAATAAAAATGATATAAAAGTTTATTTAACTATGTGGATTAATACATAATTGAATAATTGCTTGTTACACTTGTGAAAATTTCCTATCTAGGTATAAATACTGTATGGTAAAAAAGATAATAGAAATGAGTTAAACTGATATTCTAAAATTAAAGATTAATTGTAATAAAATTATTTTTTGATGTAATTATAAAGATGGATTACACAAATTAATTAATTAATTATTTAAATAATTTTGTAATTTTTATGTTCCATATATACAGTATGAACAAACTATGTTTACTGCAGTCACACTCATTTACTACATAAAATGTGCGCAAAGGAATGAAGTGTTAGTATAATTCATTAGGATTTCTCTCGCTAATCTCGGTATCATCATTGCAGCGTAATATTTCGAGAAAACATTGAACTAATAGTGTATCGACAAAAGTGAAACTGCTCCATGGGCCGGATAACATATATGTACTGTATGACCATACGGTGTTGTTTTCCTCGATTTTTTTCGCAAGGAAAATCAACATTCATACAATAAAAAGTTATGAGCCGTTTAATTGCACTTTATAATGTTTTGGTATAAAAGTAAACGATTGTTGTTGAATGTTTAAACAAATCGTAAACAATTAGCAGAAGAAAAGTTAATTTATTAAACAATTATTCAAAAATAAAGTTTTGCATTTTATTTTATCGATTAAAGAAAGGAAACAAATTGTAATCCAATAGAGTTAATTGGATACGTTAAAAGACCAATAAAAGAATCAATAATCTATGCAGGAAGCAATTTTAAAACATTTGATGCAAATATGACAAGTTAAGTGATTGGTGACGACTCTCGGAGTAAATAAGTGGATGCATTATTTACGTGTAATAGCCTGACAATGTATACACATTTTGCATGAAGAATGTGTATACGTGAGGATATCATTTACTTCCGTTACGCTAGAAACCATAAAGTGTCACACGACACATTGTGGAAAAATGTAACCAAGCGCGTCGTAATCTGCTTAAGTCGCTCAGTAACTAACTTTTAATTTCACTTCCACTTCCGTCTACTCAGGAAGGATGAACCATGCGTGTCCTTTTAATTAATATCAAACAATTGCTTATTGTTTATCTCCTTCTGAATTAAATTAATAATAATCCTTGAGATATAATTTTACAGATTAAACGAAACATGAAATCAGTTGTAAAGTAACATTTACAAGTACTCAAGTTATATTTAACTTAATTCATGTTTTGTTAATTTAAGTTAATTTTCTAATAGAAAATTCTGTTATAATTTAATTAACATTTGTTCTATTAGTTGTTATCAAAATTCCATCAATGTAGATGTAAAATTGATATTTTTCTTTTGGAGCAAGATGTAATATTTTCATATGGTTAAGTGTAATAATAAAGTCAACTAAGCTACAATTATGGCATTAATTCAATTGAATAAGTAAGATTTAATTAGCAATGGTTAATTATTCCTAAGAAAAAGTGCTTACAAAACTAATAATTTAAATGGATAATGAAGAACTGTGAAGTTCAATATCAGGGTTTTCAAGAGAAGTAGTTCAAGTTAATATGTAATAAAGTGAAAATAAAACAAGAAATTTGTGAACAATCTGATACCCGATATATTATACAATACATCAACAATTAGGCAATACTATGAGTTTTCAATAATATTATTATTAAATATAATTTAAAAAAAAACTTAAAATTCATTCTAAAAAATATACTATATTTAAGAATATTCTATTTTAAATGTACATTTACCGATTGTCTAATTTACTATAATATAACTTATTTTTAAATAAAAAGGTACAAATTTAATAAAAGTTCTTAAAATTAAACAAAATAATATAAAAATCGAACCTTAATTTGTAAAAAAAATTAGCTGTAACTTCAGGAGGTGCTCAAGTTTCTCTTCGTAAAATAAAGAAGTGTTTTAACAAATAGTTTAGGCCCAACGCTGCATTGTTAAACGTCTTGATTTGATGATAGAAAAAGGAAAATAAAAACGAAGATGCAAGTGAAATCTTCTTCTGTTCGTTTTTCGCGAAATTTCCCGGCGACTGAGTTACTATTCGGAGCGCGTTACGCGCGAATTACGACGCTCGTCTCGTCCTCCACGGCACGGCGGGCGAGCCTGAAATCGCGAGCTTCGAGGCGGTGCGGTCGCGCCTCGCTAACCATTAAACGCTCTATATAAAAGTCGACGAGCAGTTCGAACTTACAGTTCGAACGACGTTTTGCGGGAGCGTTTTCGTTCGTCTCTTTGCGAATCACGTTATTAACTGCTTTTTGTCTATTGCTTTGTTGTTATACTTATTTGATTTAAGCTTGCGTCATTGGCGCCAAAATGAGCCGCAAATTCATGGTAAGCTTCCGGTTTGAGTTCGCGCGGCTCTTGTGACAATTTTGAATACTTTTTGGAGCACATTTAATTAGTGAAGTGTTTGTAAAATTATGCTCATTATTTTGTTGAGTCAAATTGTGCATTTTTTTTAATCAAAGTGTAGAATAACAGGGTTTGCTTTTTTAATCTAATTGTGAAGTTTATTAAACATGCTATGTTTATTAACGATATTTAAACTTACAGTTTGTGATACAATTTTGTGTAATGTGTTGAATGTATTATAAATTTTGTCAAATATATATTATTATATTCTTTTATTAAATATTAAGATATTATATTATCCAATATAAACATAAAAAATGTTTTAATGATTTTTAAACATTTTTTTTAATATTTAGATTTTTTATTTTTTTTCTAATTAAAACATGTGTATTATTATAAATTATTACGGAAAGTTGTTTATAAATTTGTATATCAAAGTATTTAGTTTCATTTCATATTTTTCGAATTTTCAAAGTTAAGTTTTATATATTTTTGTAATAAAGAAAATGGATTCTTTAAAATTATTCATAAAATATTAACATACATCCCTTAATTTTAAAAATATAAAAAATCTTTAATATTATTTGAAAAATGTAATTGTTTCTGTGAACTAAATATAAGTTTCTATGTTAGGTAAAATAAAAAAACCTTGAACTAGTTAAAAAATAATTCCAACGAAAAATATCGTCTTTAACTGAACCATACAATTTTCTTGGAAAGTGTTTACTATATATCCATCATATCAAGTGCAATGAGTATAACATTTTCATTGAATAGACACAAATTCTTTGTAAATGAAAATAATGTTATAATTTTTAATGTTAATAATAAACAATTTTTTATAATTTCTTTTAAAATTAACTCTGCAAATATACTAAACGAAATATTAATGAAAATGAAAAGCATATTTAACAATTTATGTATGTAATCATAAATCAATTTATTCATCATAATTTTGTATTATATATTTTATTAAGTTATATTAGTTTATCAAATTTATCTCTTTAACTCAAATGCATTTTAATGTAACAATTATCACTAATTAAATGTGCGTTGTACAATACGTTTAAATATAATTCAATTCTGTTTTCAAAATCATGTTTTGGAAATGGCAACTGTCGTATAATATTACATTTCATCTACTCATGTAATATTATCTTGTACAACATTATAATACAATCAAATTCCACATTCAATTAACTAAGTAAATTTAAATTGAATATACATGATAATTTGTTTGTTCCAATTCGCCCAACTCAACTGCCTTTTTGTCACATTTTTTTCAGATTTTCTTCCTGCTTTTGCTCTTTATTGCCACGATGCACAGGCACGAAGTTGAATCGTAAGTTTCAACGTTTTCATTTTACCTTTTAATTATTTAATTATTTATTATATAAATAATTAATATAAATACAAATACAAATAATTAATTATTTAATTTTGCAAAATGTTTATAATAAGTAATATTTATTTTTTCATACCTTAAATGCAGGAAAAAAGTTATCATCCATGTGCCCTATCGAGTGAAGAATCACAAACATACTCATACAATATTCAAGATAGTTCCTCAACAACACAAGAAGAAGCACTCGTATGATGAGTACGAATCTTATGGCAGACGATGATCGTTGCAGAAATCAATTGCTGAAACTGACACAATACAGTGTTGTAATCTCACCGAACATCTGTGTGAATATTGTACAAAAAGCTGGATATATTAGAATTGCATACAAATATTTTATGTAAAAATATTTGCGAAGTAACATAAATAGTTTTTAAGTATAGAATATATATGTTTACAATGTATAATTAAGTATAATAATTAATTTAATATCTAACGAAAGAAACAATTGTTTCAACTAAGTAGTTTGGTAAAATGACATTTTCAAATAAAAAATATATTAAATACCATTTTTTATACAAAAATGTTTATTAGATGTAAAATTAAATTTCATATGTAATCCAAAAATAATTATACTATGTCTTTTTATCAAATGTAATAAACAAAATAATGTTTTATATAAAATAAATTGAAACATTATTATTGCATGTTTCAGTTTTTTCCAGTACCTTTTTCCTGAATAATCAAATCAACAATACCCGGCTTAATTTTCTGAAAGCCAATTTATTTCAATAAAATACAACTATCATATATAAAATACTAATAATACACTTCGCGCAGTCGAAAATCGTAGAACGCGGAAATCAGTCTTTTCATTTGTAAATTATATATACATTAAGACTGTAACTTCCTCCTACGTTGAAATTAATAAAAGCAATCGTGATTCGATTGATAAACAAATCTAAAAGATTAATAAAATATCACTTTGATTTAAATCTAAAATCCAATGTCAAAAACAAATAAAAAACATATGAAAAATGAACGTAATATGGATAAAATTTGAATGACAAATTTATATATGTTTTTGAAAAATGTTTTTTTTTCCTTTTTTTTTAATTGATCTTTAATTCAAAAAATCAGTTACTGTTGTAGTTGTACAAATCAACAATGAATGATGATCGTTCGCATGAAAAAATCGAACATTACAATCATGAATAATGTCTGGATTCGTGCGACGATTCACGTTAATATCAAGTGAATGACAAATGTGTATATATTGCGCGCCTATGTTAAACGTTTGTGTAATACATTATGAAAAGTCCTGTATACATTAATTATAATTATCATCATAGAAAAGTCTCCGTTCAAAAGAACATCCCTCTATCATTTTCTTAATTCATTTTTTTACTTTTTTCTCTTTTGTATGACGAATATAAAACCGTTAGAAAAATGCTTCGGTTTCCCAAGTCAAATTTCAAAACTTGTTGGTTTTTATAGTTTGTTAATTTTGGATTGATTATTTATATGTATGTTATATGTACTCTATATATGTACACATATTTGATTCTCTCCGACAATCACAAAACGAAAAGTTAGGACAAAACAAGTTAATAAAACGATGACAATTTCTATGACATACATACGCAGATACAAAAATCATTTATGACAAGTATTTCACATTTCTGACTATTATTTATAGTATGAATATTTATACAATAAACAAAGAATTTAATCAAATGGAAAAAAGTAAGAGGTTTTCCTTGGCCAGTTTTGCGCGATTATAACTATCTTATAAAGTTGCAAAATATTGAAATAAAAAGCAAATATTAGTGCTTATATTTATTTTTATCAACTTTTACTGATCTTCATTTGTTCTAATAAAAAGTACTTTTTTCTTAATACTTAAAGTCAAATGAAAAATATCAACTATTTTTCACAATGAAGGACAAACACATTTAACATTTAATAATATCACTTTACACTTTTACACTCCGAGGAAACCGAAAGATCTGCCTACTGTTCTGTGAATAACAATTTCAACTTATCAATAATAAAAAATATACATAATTTGTTAGTTTAAGCACTAATAATTGCTTGATAAATATTTAATTATTTCACAACATTTTAAGGACAGTTAATTAAAAAATGGCACTTTTTTAATTCACACCGCGTTTCTTTTGTCTATATAATCAAAAACAAGTGTCTACTTAGGAAAGGGAAATGTCGGTCGAGAGGAATCGAAGAATCTTGAACTAAAATTGATCAATCACTACTTTTCATTTTGAGACTAAATTTTGTTCGTATTTTCTTCCCCACAAAACAAGTGGCTATATACAATTATTTGTAAGAAAGATTGTGCACTACACGGTGCGTCGTTGCTTCACAATTAAATCATCATAACAAAATAAACATAACTCGCCTTCATTTATATATATATTTATACTAATAATTAAACAAGGAAACATATAAAACGTATTAACAAATGTACAAGTGAGAGAAAAGCTTTATAGTTGCTTATTTCTTCATTCATCACAATTAAAAAGTGTCGTAAAAATTGTAATTGTATATCAGCATAAAATTGGCCAAAATGTTATTCATCAATTAAGTCAGTCAAATTCTTTGCACTTATTTTCCTTTTCATTTTCTGTTTCATCTATGTTCTATTTTCCTTTCTTTTTTATCTTTTGTTTCCATTTTGTAAGCTCGAGACTTGGACGTAACAAGGCAAAAGAAAAAAATCCTTATTTCACTAAAAAAGAACAAATAAAATTAGCTGCAAGTTGGCGATAATAATAAATAAAACATTTAAACATTTAAACGACGACGACGATGACGCAAAAAATCGATTTGTAAAAACGAGAATAATAATCAGAATAATAATAGTAATAATGGTAGCAAACGATGAGCAAAACCGGGACGCGCCGATGGTTCACATGTTGTAGGCAACGTAGATGGGATCGAGCTGGTCGGCAAGAAAGCCGTCTCTGAGGTGCATTCGTTGTTTCTCGCCTCGCGAGTTGATAGGCACGACGCCGGGGTCAACGACCACTACCACGCCGACCACCAAATGGTGTTCCTCAAGAACCGCACTGGTCACGAGTGCTACGAGGTCGAGTGCCTCACTCTCACTGCCATCTAGCTCTACTACTACCACCAGCAAGTTTGTCCACGTAAAGACGGCACTATGACAAATAAAAAATATGATAAATAATATTCATATAAATCCACATATTCATGTACATACATTTATGTCATAAAAGTGATTATAATTTGATACAAAATATCGTATTTACCATTCAGCAATTTTCTTATGGCATCTCATTACACTATTTTCAATATCAATTGGATGATATCGCATTCCACGTAAAAGAATGGCTTCATCTAATGCTCCTACAACAAAAACAGCATCGTGGAGCTCTGAGTCACCCGGTGCAACATCTATTTCTAACGGCGTTTCACCCGGCACCTTCAAGAATAAAGCATGTTATTACAATACTTATAAAATATTTTTTTAATTTCATCATTTTATACATTAAACAAGTGTCTCTTACATCTCCAGCGACAGATTGTTGTGTGCTTTCAGTTCGTCGCAAAAAGCCTAAATATCCTGTTCTCGCATAAACCTCATTTGTATTCCCTGTTACCAGCCTTGCATTGAAATGATCGGCGTAGTCACTTTCCTCGCCGTAAATAGTGAAATAGCCGCTTGCGTTGTGGGACGATTGAACCCAAATTTCACCAAGCGACGAATCGCCACATTGACCCTTTGTCTCTGGATTTGCGATAATTACTTTTACACCTGGTAACAATTTGCCCGATTCCATTAGACACAACGAGTGTGGACTACCACGTTCTACAAGTGATACACGATCGTTGCGCAATGCTCGCAGATCTACATAAACTGTTGATGGCTCGGGACTTGATGCTCCCTGAAATAAATAATAAAATACAAAATCATTAAGTCAAGTCAATCTTTGTTGCAATTTCATTTGATGACTTATTATTATTAATCAAAATAATTTCGTTACCTGAAGACAAATGGCAGTATTGACACGACATCCAAAAGACGTGGAAACAGCTCGTGGACTTAAGCCGAGAGCGGAAAAGAGTTTGCTAAAGCTTGTTGTGAGCGCAATACGTGGTCGTTCTTCCGCGACGACGACACATGTGCGTACACACGAGAGACTCACACCTCGTGATTTGAGCGCGTGCACTGAAGAACCGAGACCTTTTGTGCACAATTCCATCACTCCATATGAACAGAAAGTATCGCGTACGCGCGAATGACTGACAGCTGTGAGCCAAAGAGCGGGATTTGCTTCAACCTTAAATAAAAATATACAAAATATTAACAGAACCAATAATAACGCATTGTAATATGATAATGATAAATGATTGTTACCTCAGAAGGAGGTATAAGAATTGAGTGATGACCGCTGTAGATGCTACTAAGACACCAGAGAGCAAAACCAAGACCAGAATATGGATCTAAACAGAGAGCTATATGTCGTGATGGATACAATTCGCACGCCAACTTCATCGCACGACAAAGTGACGTAACTGCGGCGTGCGACATTTTGATTCCCGCCAGCATGCCGGTCGTTGAAACACTGAAATCCAAATAGGCGAGCATCTCCGCCGTCGGAGCACGATACATCAGTGGCATCTTCTTTTTTGGAGTATCATCCATGTCCAAAATTGTTGGCCACGTTTTTACATCTACTATGTTACTTGCTTCCTGTTAAAAATAAAATATAATCTGTGTAAATAAAGATTTACTAAAATCATTTTTTTACTAAAAAAATGAATAAATAAAACTATTTTGTTTATTTATTTTTATTCATATCTGGCTCAGTTCTATTTTTCTTTCGTTTATTTGTAACGCTTGACACTTTAGATCTACTTTATCCATATAATTGATCGTTGCCAATTAAATGTATGTTATTTGATTCGATTAGGTAACCTAAATCCTACTAGTCTGAATATAACACGAGTTTAACGGATACCAATTGATTAAATTAATGTTATATGAGTACAGTAGTTTAATTGAATTTATCGATTCTTAGCTGCTAACAAATTCGCTGTATAATAATTTTATGATTGAAGTACTTAATCTCAAGGATAATTCCTGGATAAAACTTAAACACTAAATACTTCATTTATTAATCGTTGTTTTATAACTTCATTTAACTTCATAATTAACAAATAAATTAAATATATATTTTTGTTTTCTTACCTTACTCTTAAACAATTTCAACAGATTTTGATTGGTCAAAATGAGGACTGATTTGCTCACTCCAACAATCATTCTGACAGTGGGCAAAGTGGTCTGCAAATTTTGTGGATGCGGTGGTCTTATGGTGACGGGCACTGCGCCGACATAAAGACAACCATAAAATGCGCATATCAAATCTGTACCAGGTGGAAATATGAGTGCCACGTGATCTCCAGTGTTGATACGTCCTCGATCTAGCAATAAATTTCCGATGCGTTCGGCTTTTTTGTGCAATTGTGAGCAGGATAGTGTCGTCGCTACGGCGCCCTTTGCGTTCAACGACGTGAAAATGACGTGATCTGATGTCCCCACGGCGCGCCATCGTAAGATTTCCGATATGAACTGATACTACGAACGTGAAATTTCATCAGGGAAAAAAAAAGAATTTTCCAAAATAAATTAATATGTCAGTAACCAAAGAAACTTAAAATTAAGTCAACCAATAATGAATTAAAAGTAAATATTAAATAATAGAACATTAAAATTAAAAGATTAAAAATATTAAAAATCAACATATATTATTTTTTTTTTATTTGATTGATAAATGTAAAAAAAGCATGTACCTTTTTTGCATTATCACTGTCCTCATCCAGGACACCAAGATCTCTTCCCTGAGCGGAGGCCAAACGATTGCCCTGCACAATGTTGCCCACCATGACACTGGCCGGACCGACATCTGTAACAGAATCCCCCGCTACACCGCCCCGCACCATATCGTTAGTAAATAGCGCATTCGCTCAAGCCCTCGTTGAGTTTGTGTTGCATTGCTCTAGCTTTCTTTCTTTCTTTCTTCAATCCAAATGACGTAACAAAATGACATTAAAAAATAGAAAGAAAAAAAACTTTTTTTTGTGATAAAGAGGGTCATGCCTTCGGATTAGGAACTAACAAAATGTGGTCAAAGTCTTATTAATAAAAAAAAAGTTAAATCATAAATAAACATCTACTTTTTAAATACAAAATTTGGATTTTTACAATTTTGTTTAAAAATATGAAAAGGAAATATTGAAATGATAATAATGATAAGAAAAGTGTTAATAAAAGCTTGATAGCGAATCATTCTCCAAATCGGGGATGAAAATGACTTTTTTTGAAACAAACTTTGTTTTCCAAATCAGTTTTAATTATTTAGTTTGGGTCCAATTTTTCGTTTTATGTTCATTACTCACGTGACTAAAGTCCTGAGGCCGAGCTACGCTAATTTCTAAAAGCTAAATCTTTTTTTTTTCTTTGTGACTTTTTTGTCTTTTTTGTTTCTTTCTTTTTTTCTGTCATATATACTTTTGTTGCTTAGGCTTAGGAATATTTAACGACATTGGGTCGAGCGCTTTTGACTTGTTGTTTAGCCGTGCAATCTTACCCGAGTGCACTTCGCGCGGCTTCGGTAGATTCGTGACGCACGTGTGTGGACAGAGAAGCACGTTGGCTGGGTGCAACGTCCCCTCCAAAAAGCGACGTTTCGTTTCCGACAAGTGGATACCGCCCAGCGGCGTCTTTGGCAAGTAATTCGGCGGCACCAAAGCGAGACAGTATATCCCCACGGCGTGGATCGAATCCACCGCTTGGAGCACACGTGACATCCATTGGAAGCTCTGCAAAAAAATACATTTAATTAATACAAAATTCCGCATTATCACAAAGAAAGCAAACGACTGAATTCAACGAAATTATGTAGAAATAGAAAACATAAAAGCTTGTATAATAAAAATTCTCTTTTTTATGATTAGTCATAATTTAAGTTTGCGTGAAATTTATGGCACGACATACAAAAGATATATATAAAAGATAAGCCCAGAATAAATTGATGCAGAAAAACTTGAAATTCCAGTTTCATTCATGGATAGTCAGTCAGGTGGCATAATGTTTTGTGAAATTTAAGCAAGAGTTATTAAAGTTAAAAGACAAAATAAACGTTAATCATACAAAACAAAAGAGATAAGCTTACATGATATTTAAGATGACGTATAATTACTGAAGTTGATGAATATGTTTGAATTGATCAATTAATTTTATTATTTATAACTATATTTTTAGCGGCAATTAAGTCATCAGCAACTTTGTTCATCTTTTGAAAATAAAACGTGTACAGAGCATGACGCGAAAGAAAATTACATCATAATGGAGCGTCATGCCAATTGTGTTTCTATTAAACTGATTGATTAAGTCCACTTAAAAATTTACATATTGTGAATGAAATAAGGAATATTCTGCGTTTCCTTTTTAAACATTATATGATGTCAAAAAAAATGAAAATATTATTCTCATTTTATATATTTAATTATAATATTATATTATATTTATTATATAACAATTTTATAATTATGATATAATAAAAATATAATTTATGTTATAATATTGACTTTAAAAGCAATATTTTGTTATATAGCGATATTTTTTTATAAAATGCAATAAATCATGACCTCTTCTTCACTGCAATCTGGTCGCTGTTCGGCAACAACGCAAATCCTCTCGTCTCTCAATACTCGCACACTAAAAACAGCTATTCTTCCTCGATAAATAAACTTCATTGGTTCAACGGCAAGCACAGTTGCGATGATATCGTCGGCATTATGTTTCCTTCCGGTGACCGTCATTAGACCGTCTCGCGAGCCGCAAACAAACACAAGACCACCTGGTCCCAAAAATCCTAGCAAGCCGGATCTTACATATTCCATGTCGGCGTAAGGCGTACCATCGGATTGCAATGGTATCACCTTAAAAGTGTTATTCGTAAGGCCCTGAAGACCCCAATATTGGCTGCCAGTTGCGCTACTCGAAACACAAATTTCACCCACTTCGTCGGTTTTACAAATATATGGTTGACCTTCCATTTTTACTACCACAACGATACCTAAAATATTTAATAAAATCGTGGGTTATTTTAAATTCTTATATTTAAATTTCATTTTATTTTATTTCTTATATTTTAGTTACTCCATTTTCAATGAAATATACAAGTTTTTATTATAAATTATTATTAATTCAAATTAAATATATATCTTTTATTTAAAAATAAAATGATTTAGATAGGTAAAAAAAGAGATAATTGATTTAAATAAACGAGATTTTAAATGGGTCTTGAATGGCTGAACATGAGTTAACTCACTTCCAGGCATGACTTGTCCGCAATCTTGTAATGTCAGGGAAGTGAGCGAATTCTCCGTGTCGACGCGAACGACGCCATAACTCAAACCGGACATTGACAGCACGCCACGACCCGTCGCATTTACCCCGGCGCGACCTGGCCGCCTGATAGAAACTGTTAGGGCTTCGCTGGATGAAGCACACGGACATACCTATCATAAAATTATTATGATTATTATTTGTTACTCTCATACGAAGTTTTATAGATGATATTATAAACTACACCAACGTAACAAGTATAAAAATAAAATGTAGATAATTAAAACAAGCAGAGATATATCTCTAAATTTTTATACAATACTTTTGTTATTTATTATGTTATGTTATTTTTAAATAAAATTGTTAATTTTTAATTGCAATTATACATTTTATAATTGTTCATGTATTAGTGATTAAATATAATAAAATAAAAGCAAAAATATACAGTTTTTAATGTTAATATAGTTTAATATAATATGGATAAAAAATACTAACTGCATCTGGTCTGAGGCCTTTTGCTTGGAAAACAGACATGAATTGGTCGCATGATGATAATGACCAAGGATTAGCTCCATCAGCGACTAATAATAACCTAAGACTCGAAAGGGAAATGTCTTTGTGATCCTTGGTTGCCAGCAAGCCCCAATGTAAATCTCGTGATTTAACTACTGCAACACTTGCTCGATATTTTGTAATCATTTGCATCCAACTAGCAGGACTCACCTACGATTAAAATATTAAAACAATATTTAATACTAATTAAAAAAAATATGTAATTAATATAGATAACACTAAAGGTATATCAAGTAAAACAGCATGAAAACAAAAAATATGTTTTTTTTTTTTAATTTAAAATAAATGAAGAGATGATAAAGGTATAAAGCTAAAATATCTTATACATATAAACATTCTCCTCAAATTTCCGTATGCAAAATATTTTATAAGTTTAAAGATACCCTGTTAAGTTAAAAAGGGTTAAACTTTGCACTGGAATATCAGTTTTCATCATGTGTCAACTTGTAGCCGACATTTGATATTTCGTATTACTCTCTCGGATTCATACTTGTTAGTCTTTCAGCAGAGGCGACTGCTTAGTAAACTCAAATTTCTTTCTATAAATTAATATAAAAAGTAATTACGCCCCTCTTGAAAGTTATATATTTTATCTTTCTTTATATCTAAATCAATACAGCTGCAGATATAAAACTGCATCTTTGCTAATGTAATATTGTACTTCTAACTTTACAAAAAAAACTGAAGGAACAAATAGTGAAATAAAATGTTTACCTTCATGAGTGCGTATGGAATGAAAATAACGTGCATGCCATTGAGAATACTGGTAAGGGTCGCGTGCCAAAGTCCGACCTCACGTTTGAAGTCGAGCACGCAAACGGCACACTCGCCCTCGGTATAACCGCACGCTTGCGTGAGGGCGCGACAGTGCGCCATCATCGCGGCGCGAGTTACGGTCACCCCCATGACCGAGCCATCCTTGTCTGTCGTGTATTCGATATACGCCGGTGTATCGTCAGTCAACCTTGGCGACGGCGTCCAGTCTTTCGGTATTTTTCCCAGATGTTCCGTCACAAACCAATGAAGCTTCGGCCAACCTTTAAATGCTACCACTTCACCGGCTGTGGTTTTCGGAAGACCTTTTAAACAGGCTTCACTTGTTAGTGCAACCTATTAATAACAAAGAACAATAATTTTCATCAATCATTTTTTATTTTATTACCCTTTTTAGTTATGTTAATATTAAATGAAGAAAAAACTTAAATGTTGAAAAATACAGTTAAAACTAGATAATAAAAGAGCACCTGTATTCCACAGCTTCCAAGCAAGAATCCGATCTGCTGTGAACCTGCATCTCGACGTGTAAGTGGTACCTCGATTGGGACCGGCACAATGCCGGCCTGTAGACAGCCGTAAAAAGCGCATATAAAACTTATGGGGTCGTTATTTGGATACACCAGGGCGATACGATCGCCAGGCTTTAAAATGCAGTCTCCGTTGCGACTCAGTGTCTTGTTTAAAAGTGTGTAGGCTATTTTATGCGAACGACTCAACAATTTTCCATAGGTCAATGTCACGCAAAGTTTGCCGTTCGGGTCTAATACCAGGGCAGCTGAAGCTTTGTATGTCGCTGATCCATACCTTTAAATTCAAATGTTTATTTTATAAAATAGTTAAACATTCATATTTTTATCTTACTTTAATAAATAACATTTATTTTATATGATATATACACTAAGAAAAATAACTTACAATAAATTACTGTTTAAACAGTAACTTGACCACAGAATTCCCATTAACATGAAATTTGCTGTTATAAACAGTAAAAATTTTCCTTTCATGCACAAAAATTCTTGAAAAAGTCAATAAAAATTTGTGTTCAGAAAGTAAATTTTCCAGTTTTTGACAGAATTTATTCGGTTAATGGGAATTCTGTGGTCAAATTACTGTTTAAACAGTAATTTATTGTAAGTTGTTTTTCTTAATGTATTTATTAATTTTAGTACTTTTTATACCTTTGTATGGCAGCTTCCAGTGACCTTGGCAGTCCGGAAGGTACGGATAATGGTTCACCTACTGCGGATGTCATGATACCACCTTCCGGTTTCGGAGCATTTGGATCTTTCGGATTAGCGGCGATCTCCAACTCAATATCATCGTCCTCGTAAAATTCGGGAAGCGGTCTTCGTTTCGGTCGTTTAAGTGTGTTGAGCAGTTGTTGTATTTTGGCAGAGACCTAGATTTATAAATGATTTCGGTTGATTCTATATTTAAATCATAAATGTGAAATTATATCGACCTAATTCATCATTCATACAGTCGCAAATATAAACTTAGTTTACATACGTTTGTTTGCTTTTTTTCCATCGCTTTATTTATTTCAAACATCGTATAAATTATTAATTTTTAAACAAATGTTATTTCAGAATTTATTAAATCAATATTTGCGTAAAAAATTCGAACTTCTGTTTACTGCTTTTACTGCTTTAGAGTTTATAAATAATGTATATGAAACAAAAAGAAAAAAGAGTTCGACATATTTTACATTAAATATTTTATGCGTCGCTCGGAATGATTCGAGTTAAAATTTAACGAGTGTGTCGTGTCGGGTCATAATGTGATACTCTGATATGCTAACCAGAGCATGATTCAATTACTTTTTAACGATTATATATTTACACGAGAATGATCAGGCTTGCAATTAGGATATAAATTGTCAAGTCTTTACAATGTTTGAACAAAATCGATCAATAATGCGCATGATGTAATAACAAAATGTTGTGAATGATGTAATAACGAAAGTAAAATTAACTTGTAAAAAGTACATATTTAAAAGATATTGCTAGAAAATGTGTCAGTTAAAATTAACATCCTTTTAATTTGTACGAATTTTATCAAGTTCTTTGCATTTAGTTTAATAGTTTCAGCAAAGTGCAAAACTTCAATTTATTTTTCAATTACTTTCTATTTTAGATAAATTAAAATTGTTTTTTTTTTGTGAAAATTTAAGTTATAGTTATGTATTCATTAATTTAAAAATAAATTTTCAATTATATTTCAAATAAAAATAACATTAATAAATAATTATTCACAGACAAAAATCCATCAAAATAAATTCGTTAAAATCATAAAACGGGTATTTAATCTTTATGAAATATATTCTTCAAAATCGTATTTCAAAAAGATCAGTTCTTGACGCAATCTAAACGCTTTATTCAATGGAAACTCTTAAAATAGAAATGGCTGATTTTTATCTAAAATGGGGTGTTTACAGGGTACTATCTCTGACAAGTAAATAGAATAAAGAAATCAGTAATGACAATACTGTTAGTCTGCTTTTTACTTCAAAAGAACAAAAAAATGTCTATCTATAGTAAATGTTCCGATCTAAAATGAATAGACATTTTATTTATTAATATATTCATTCGTCCGTAGATGTTAAGTCTTAATGGATTAAGTCTTCAAAAATATTCTAATTATTCTTATTCAACTTTTATTTAGCATTATTAAAATTCAAATAATCATTTTTTAAACATGTTATTTAAAAAATAAATTTAATTAATAAAAAAATACACTTTTCAACAATTTATCAAAAATTAATATTAGTTAAAAGTAGGCTTTTGGAGACCACATCACTGACAATCATAGATCCAGAATTTGTACTCTTTTTAATAGCATTCTGAATCCATCGGCAAAAATGATTATTAAATGATTGTTTTTAACAGTAAAATTTGACGATTTTTTGCCGATGGATTCAGAATGCTATTAAAAACAGTAATAATTCAATTGAAAATTGTACATTTTCAGGTTTTATGATTGTCAGTGATCATATGCAATTTTGTTACAAAATAGAAAAGTAAAGATAACTTTTGT
Organism: Gryon sp. ZL-2020; assembly: GCA_022817425.1. NCBI lineage: Eukaryota > Metazoa > Arthropoda > Insecta > Hymenoptera > Scelionidae > Gryon > Gryon sp. ZL-2020. Next base: position 19,035 of record JABFPJ010000440.1, on the reverse strand, counting down.
AGCATCATTGTATCCAAAGTGATGTTACGTTGAAAAGAAACAAACCTTCCATCGGCCGGTCGTGCCGGTATTATTGTCCTCGACGACGTGATATCTGTCGGCGACTCGATCGGCCGCGGTGGCGGCGTTGACCGGTCTTCTAGACTGCGTGGTGGTGCTGCTGGTGCTGTGCGTGTGCGTGACATCAGGCGGCTGGACCAGATTGCAGTAAGCGTGTGGCGAGTACTCGCCGATGTCGGTGATGTCGACGGCTGCGGGCGGACGACGCGCGGGCGGTCGCGGCGGCGGCGGGGGCGTGTCCCTGGCCGAACCCGTGCTGCTCGTGTCCGAGAGGCCGGTGCCGCTGGGCCCGCCCGCACCCGGACTCTCCTCGGTCACGACGCTGTCTTCGTCGCTGCTGGAATCCGCACCCCCGTCGCCGCCGCCACCGCCGCCTCCGCGACGCTCTCGATCCGGACTTCGTGCCATCACAGAAGTTCGCTTCGACGGCATCGGCAACGACGGCTTTGGACGACTCTGCATCGCTGCCAACGCTTGCTGAACCGCTTCCTGACGTACTTCTATATTTTATCACATTAAATCATTCATTAATGTCATTTACAAATTTACATATTAAAGTAAAACGGAGTTAATCATTTAACCTTTTGCAACGTTTAACATTATAATACTTTTTTCGAGACTTCTTTTCTGAGTCTATAGTTGATACAATTTATAATTAACTCTGTGTCCTTTATGAAGTACAACTTTTGCTCTTTTAAACATTGCAACGAGAAAAGTCAGAGATTTGAAAATAACTTGAAATGTTTAATTTTATAATATCCATTAAATAATGTAGATGAGTATTGAACAATTTTTATACAAAAAGCACTTCTCACAGCAATATCACTGTCTACGAAATAAGATAAGCGACATTTCATTGTAAGAAACTTGGATCGATATTTTCTCTGTAAAGAGTCTGTATTAATACAAAACAGTTTTGTTTCGGTATATTTACACAAATAGATAAGAGTGAAATTGATATAAATAATGTATCGTAAAATGGGAATGTATGATTCATGGGAAAATAGTTAAGTTAATCATATTTAAAGAAAAATAATCATTGATAAATGTATAATAATCAAATACTTCATGACTTAACAAATAATTTTGGTATTTAAATTAAACGAAAATCAAAATAAAATGATATACTAAAAGCACTTCATGCTATTTTCTAAACTGTCTATTTTTACAAAAATGTGCAAAATGTCATGTATATAAGATACAAAAATTCAGATCTCAGCTTATTTGCATACTTTCCATGCTCTAATATTAAACGCAATCCTGCAATACAAAACATTGAACTTTGTCATATTTAATTCTTTATTTTCAGTTGCTCAATTTTATCGTTTTTTACGCATTTCAATAGGAGCAACAGATGACTAATGCGTCTGCGCTGTAATGCAAAAATGTCGCCAGAGAAATTGCGATACAACAAAATTGTTCCCCATCGTTTGCCAATTATTTGCCTCGGCGTTGGTCGTGAAACCAGTCGGGAAATTATGTCGCTTAAGCTCCCTTTTTTTCTTTTGTCGTTTTTTCTCTTTCTTTTTCTTTCTTCTTTTCTCTCTTTGATTTTCGCAACCACACGCAACCCAATGAAACACATTGTCCGCGAGCCGGACGTAAAGGCGTACCGAACCTCTGACCTTTACTTCGCATACCTGTGTCTGCTACTTTATCCACCCCTTTTCATTTAATCATAATTACAAAAAAAAAAAAAAATTTAAATATATCATTTGTTCAAAAGAGAATTATTCTATAAAAAGATATCTTTCACTTTCATAAATTTTAATTAATTCAACCAATTTTGTATACAAGTAAATAGATAAATTTTTAAATATAGAAGAAAAGAGATATAGTCCTTTGTTCGCAGACAATTGTCTCTGCAAGGACGTCATCGCAGATGACTTTTTGTATAAACGCGCGCAAAACGACAAGGATATTTAAATGTTTCTAACTGAAGAAAGAGAGAATGAGCGAAGGCGTGTGCGTGTGTACACACAGCGTCGAGTGACCGTGCACAATGTAATCTCGTTTGAATTCCAGGGCACGTCGTATTTTTTTCGGCTCGCGCACGCTGATATACCAGTCGCGGAAACTCTCTCGATAATCCCGTTCTGGGCTTTCGCTTGATAACACTTTTCGCACAAAGTGAGCGCCAACTGGTATATAAACAAATTCAATTAATTACGTTACCAAAGTTTCGCGTACGTTTCGTTTATTTGATCAATGAAACTTTTTGGAAATTTGACAAATCTAAATTACATTCCCAATCTGAAAAGAAATGTGAGATTTATTTTCAAACATTGATGTTTAATTGGGTATTAATTACGAGTTATTGGTCAAATGTCACAAGCAGAGACGATTTGGAGTCATTTTATGTAACTGAAAATGGTACTATGTAAAAAGAGAGGTGAAAACGATAGCTCGATCTACTTGTGAATGCTTCTTATCAATCGTTTCAGTTATCAAATGGTAATGAAAATAAATCTGTGAAAAAATAAGTCAGGAATGTCAATAGAGATTTAATGTTCATTCAGGCATTATTTCAGAGTATATTTACTCTCAAGCTTTTTCTGATATATTATTCTGAAATAAAACAATGTAATCTGCTCGGCAATTTCTTTAATAAAAGCTCTTAACAAACATTTATGAACTCAATTATTTATTTAAAATAAACGATAGTTTGAAGTCTTTTTAGTTGATTATTATTTTTAATTGTAATGCAATAAAAAACTTAATTAGTCGCTTACAGAAATTCAACGCAGCAAATGTGTCCAAAATTGATATTTTTGTGGAAAAGCAAGAAGTAGAAAGGAGGGAAAAAAGTTAAACGACAAACTGATCGTTAAGAGAGCGTACGCGAATCTCCGCGTTATTGAGACGATAGCGTGAATCATACATAAATGGTTGAAAAGAATGTATGCGAGATCGCGAGTCATTCTCCTCCAATGGGAAATATATCTCTGCCAATAAAATCAACGGTCGAATGGATAAATACACCCGACGTATTCCGACTCATCACGAATGATTTGAGGTGACGAAGAAAAATGCGAAAATTAAACAAGAACAAAAAATGAGTAAATGTTGTCATTATATGATGTCTTTTAATGTTTCTTACATTTAAATCAAATTCGCTCAATTATGGCAAAATTTGATTATTTCAATGTTATCATTACAAAACGTTTAATAACGAATGATTTTTATGTATATTTCATATTGAATACAATTATTTTACAATAAAAGTTGAATGAAAAATCTGTAAAAATAACTAATACGTATTCTAATCAATAATTCATGCAATATCTTGAATAAAGGCTGACATAGATATATTTTAATTTCAACGGCAAAATGCATGCAAATAATGGAAAAAGGGCAAATTTGCCAAAAATGTTGTCACCTATTTTCATCAATATAATGTGTATTGATTGCATTCTGCATTAATTCATTAAAATATTGCGCATCTTTTGTATGTTTTTGTATAAAAGGTATGGATAATATATACAATAAATAACTCAATCTCTTCATAGGTAATATAAATAATATACTTGAAGACAAAAAATAACTAGGACGTTTAAATTATTCTGTATGAAAATGAGTATTAAGTAGCAATAATTAATTAACACGAGGTTCAGTTACAAGTTTATTAATAATAGATGACGATTTTCGTCATCGACTATTAATCATTGATTCGTAAGTGATTCATTCTTATTAATCATTTAATTAAAAAATACTTCATAACTAATACTAAATCATTTGAAAACGAGAATTTACTGTTAAATATTATTTCTAATGTTTTTTTTTTTTTATTTTTATCTAATACTTATAATTGAAACACCGGTAAATTAAATTCATTTTATTAAACAAGAACAAAATTTGCATTGTAAAGTATTTGGGAGGCTTTTTTTCAAGTTCAAATCATCGGTTACTGAAATCGTGACTGCATTGGAACTGACTTTTAGTGAAATCAGCGATAATTGGTTGCCAGTGTGCTGAATCGAAGCCACATGTTTATCTTGAAAAGCAATCTAATCTTGAATCGTAAAAATGCAATTTTACATAAATCTCGTCAATTAAGAAAATTTAATTAAAATAAATAAAGGACACGGTGTCATGTTTAAAATGTCATTGATTAAAATGTCACCTTTGACTATAATGTCTCACTTTTCAGTATGATTAATAATTTTAAGAAATTGCTTTTTCATTTATAAATAATAATCAGCGTTTAATTATTGTTTCAGAGTAAATTAGATATGCAAAAGTATATAAATCTAATTAAGAGCGTAGCAAAATAAAACAAATAAAAAAAAATTAAAAAAAAAAGTTATACTCACCAGAATGGTACCGGCTTTCATTGCGCGTTAGTCTGCGATTTCCGCGTCTCGTAGCCGCCGAGTTTGAGTTTGAATTTGAGTTCCCGGTGTTCCCCGTCGAGCCGCCAGATCCCGCAGGATTGGCGATCCCGCTAGGAATCATCCGGCCTCCTACATGCAACAGCAACACATAGACAACGGCTATTTCGGATATACTTTGATTGTTCTAATATTATAATTTAACTCTTTTTTCCTTCTTTGATTAATTAACAATACAATTTTCAAAATTTGAAAATACATTAAATTTGTTTTATTATTCTTTAAAAACCGTTTTATTTATTAGAACAATCAAAATTCCATTTAACGCAATTATAATAAAAAGAGACAACTTAAATAACTTAAAATTAAGAACGAAAATAGAAGAAAGCCATGGAAGCAAGCAGAAAATTAGAGATTAAAATCACAAAAAGGAGTTATTTTAGTTAAATGTTTAAACGATAAAAAAGAAGGAAATCAGCCTAGCAAGTGATAAATAATAAAAAGATGCACAAATGGAAAAAAGAAACTTAAATATTATGTAAATCAACAAAGTAATATACTATGAATTTGACTATCTACATATATATATAACATTAGAGGAATTTCCTCGGCTAGAAATTTAACCAATCGCGAGAAGCTTCACCTCAAGCCACAGAATCAAACACACACACACACAAACACAAACATACAAATAATTTCACTAAATGTTGCGAGGATTGACGAATGTCTACACGCGAACAACGATACCCAATGTTTAACTAAAATGTGATCCTAGTTTCACAGCGCTAAATTAAGTCTACGTATTTGCTAATTACAATATAGTATATCAATTTATATTAGCCGACAGAAATTGCTAAGATCAATATATAATCAACGTTTAATTGAAGATAATCATACCATAACATCGATACAACAATTACAAGTATGCAGTTAAACTTTTATGCAGACATTAAAACATTTAAGTTAAATATACGAGTGTTTTATAATTACAAAATAATATATGAAAGAAACAGATTTCTCCAATTTAAAGTAAAATAGGGAAGGATTAGGGAAACTGCTTTTCAATATGATATCCACAATATGTCTAAATATATATATAAACGTTAAAGATTTCATAGAACATTGAAAAGAACAATGTCAGTGACATCGTTTTGGATATCAGATTGATTTTGCAGATAAGGAATTTGGTTGGATTGAATTAGGCTACCTGAATGATAGCGTTTTTCAGAGTGCGTGACACGACGCTGAGTACGCCGTGCACGTGGTTGCGGTCTTCCCATGCCGCCACCTCCACCACTTCCGAAACCCGTCCTTTCGATCCCGCTACTTCCGCCACTTCCGCAGTTTCCACTTCCTGCAGTAACGCATGCGCAACAACATAAAGGGAAAAGACAATTTTTTATTGTTAACAAATCTAACGGTCAAATTGGTTAGCACAAAATAACATCAATTACTATTTGTGTCATTTAGTTTTGGCCTGAAATCAGTGCTTTAATCACCAAAGACAACATGGATAGTTAATACCCCGAGGATATAATAGTCAAAAGCCCAAAACCACAGTGTGAAATTACATTCTCGCTTGTCTTAATCGATTATTGATATTATATATACATCTCTATATTATATATATAAATTACTTAAACATAATAATAAAAGTACATTTTGTGTTACAACAATTTGTGTTTGTTCCGGAATCAAAAAGAAAAGAAACAGAAGAGCAAGGAATAAATAAAAGAAAAAAAAGAAAGAAGTGAATAATAATACATTCATCTGCGCCTCTCGAAGTGAATAATAAATCGAATAGCTTGGGATACCGATTATCCAAATGTGCCTGATCGGCATTGCTGTGTTCGGCGGTATGTCGAAACCGGAAGCGACCTCTCCGACGAAGATGTGCAGTTAGTCGGTTGCCAGGTAGGCATAAGTCCGGTGCTCTGACCATACGTGCGTAAACGTACAATCAAGTGTAATAGTAGAGAACCGATAAGCCGAAGCTACGAATAAAGTGGTTTCGTGCGTTCGTCGTCGTTTCAACAATAAATATCCCCCCTTCAGATCAGACACGACAGACGGTATTGCAATTCATGTTAGAAACTCAAAGAATACATTTTTGTTCAATTTGCATTTATATTATCTGTAAATAGAGAAATAATTTCAACGTAATGAAGTATTAATTAAAAAGCTAATTTTTTGTGCTTCTAAGTATATAATCTAAATTAAGATAATACAAGTTGGTTGAAAAAGTAATTAAACGTAATTGCAATGGAAGTGTTGCTTTTGGTAAACAGTTTAAAGACTTTCTCATAATTGTGCAAAAAGTATGGACAATTGTTTTAGCACCTTAAAGGATACCACTTTGCAGTTCTCGGTTAAGGAAATACAGACGTCAGAGAGAAGTGATGTACTCATCATTTCAATTACAATTGTTCTGCGTTGCTTTGTTATTTTCTTTGTAATGTTTGTCGTTTAATGAAATACCTTTTGATAAAGGACACTTGTCTTGTGCGATCAAACTGATGAAATGATTTGGTGTCAGCAAACTGTTAATGTTTAAACAAACACTTTTCAACATAAACAATCCACTTGCATTTATTGACAATATATTTGGAATGAAATTAAATTTGAATGAGTTGAATTTTGTCAAGTACATGGAAAATCAGGTTGCAGATTTTTTGCGAGCAAATATTTGAAGCGAACAAAAGTGCCTTTGATTCAAAGTCAAGTAAAGTTAATAACACGGGTCTACGTTCACTTCAAGTGTTTTCCCACTAAGAATCCTCTCGATTTTTAGTTAAACTTCTGTCGACTGAGTCGAGTAAATACTCGACCATAAAGATGCGAATATTTATGCATCGACATAAACGATAATGAACGGTCAATTGCAATATCAGACATTTTGAAGTCGGTCGTGGCTGTTTGGTATTTTTTGTTCTTCCCTTTTTAGTATATATGGATGTATATCTGTGTATTTGTTTCTTCGTTTGACTCTGTCGATGTCTCACTTGCTCTAACAATTTGCGTTTTTTTAACGCGATACCTGTGTCGCTTCAGGGAGAAGTTCTCTCGTGCGTAACGGGGTTTTCTGTACATAACCTCGCGCACGTACGTACGCATTGACTTTATGCCTATGCACCGTGCAAATATGATCGTTTCTTCTCTCCTCGAGTGCTCACTTACTTTTCTCGTCAATGTTTTGTTTCCATTTCAAGTGTTCGACTTGCAATTCGCAATGAACATTTGTCTGATTAAAATTGCAATTTAAGTGCTTCCCTTTATGTTAATTACATTCTTTTTTTTAATATATTACTCATTTATTTATTTGTGTATATATAATAATTTTTACTACAATTAAAACATAGTTATATTTTATCTAATCATATTTAGTAGATAAAGTTATCGTAATTAGTTTGTCAGATAATCGGCGCAGTAATTACCATCTTAAAATAAATTCCAACACGTTCTTTAACAAGTCAGTATATTATTTGAAGTGATGAACCGAAACATTCGATTACAATTAAAATAATTGAGACCCAGTGATGTAATAGAATAATGATCATTACTTGCACTCTATTTCTGAAATCATTTTTCCATCTTTTTAATGAGATTATAAGAATTATAAACACTTAATTATAATTTCATGTTTCCTTGTAATTTGCTGCAGGTGCATTTTTCTTAAAAGCGATAAAATAAATGTTGTTCAAACATTCTCTAGAAATAATAAAAATAAACATTTGTTTTTGCATCCAATTTTTTTAAATTTCGAAATTTTAGATAGCAATTTTATGTAATGAGCAGTTTCGATGATGAGATAAATTACTCTGATTCTGAGTTTTATCACTTTGACTTACTTTTCTGCAAAAAAAGAAGAAAAAACAGTCAACCTTGAATTGTTAGTACAAAAAACAAATCAACCTTCCATAAACGTGATAATTTCCATACTACGTAACGCCCAATGACTCGCTTACACACTTGGCTTTTCTCATCAAGATACGATTTCTCGTTATACGCGAATCGTCGTGTCTTCCTCTGAGAATCGGAACGACGTGTGCCGCAACCCGTCGTCGCATTGGCTGCTACGTGAACGTGACACGCGCGTGTCGTAACGGCGTAATATTTTTCGTTTCTATTCAAAAGGCGCAGAGAAGTAAACGAAATTAAAAAAAAAGAGAAGAAGAAGAAAGAGAAAGAAAGACATAGAAAAAAAAGAGGACGACAGAAAAACAAAGAATCATTCGGTATGTAAGTACGCAATGCGTACATTAGTTATCCCCCAACCAGCATTGTCAACACAAAACATAAGACAGAGACATAGATAAGCAACCGAAATTCCCATCCACGAAACGCTCCATTTCTTCGTTGATTATTGTTGAAATAATAACTGCGAAAGATTATATAAAACGACATACATATTAATGCACTTCTGTAACACGATCAAATAATGCGAAATTGCTTTCCAGCAAAATAATGAAGTCATGCTAATGCACTCCAACTTATTAGACAAGTTATTTATGTAATAAGTTTCTTGTGGTAAATCTGATATTCTGAATAATCTCGAACTGAAAACTATTAAAAGATACATTGGCAAACGTTCCAAAAACGTTCGCATGTTTTGTTACATTTCAATGAATGATAATAATTCTTTCAGCGTATCATTTCAACAATGTTTAGTGTTAGCCCACAATAGTAACAAGTAGTAACAGCAATAGTTTATTAAGTATATAATAGTAACAGTAGTCAAAGTATTTGGTCAGCGTGATTTCGTAAAAGTGATGAATGTTCTTAAGGCAAGTAAATATGATGAAGAATGAGATTAAATAAGTCGGCAGCCATCACTCACCCAACTGTTTTGAGGCATATTGCTCCAGCAGACGTGTCCGTTTTTTCTCATAACCCTTCTGCGTGATGTCCCCTGCAACAAAAACAAAACAAAAGATGAAAGAGACTGGTCTGCTACTGAAATATGCATAGAACAGTTTTTCTCGGTTCACTTCTGTACGCGATAAAAGGAAAAAAAGCGACGATTCAGAAGATTTTTCATCGTTCATAAATCATTTGGGAATTCGACTTTTCCGCGTGATTTTCAAAAGGAGTTATATTTCTATTGACTAATTGTAACGAGGGGGGTAAGAAGGAAGCATTACATAATTCATAAAGGAAGCTCGCCAGGTGCGGCCGTCACGGCCGAGCTTACGCGCGCGCTAACGGACAGAATTGTAGCGAGAAAAATGGTGTATTACTCACTATTAGATTGTTTTGTAAAGTGGAAATAATACGTGCTAGAACAGTTAATGTTTCTTTTTTATGTATACCTCAATCGTGTAGTGGATTTCACTTTAAAATTAAAGAAAAAAACTAGGAAAACGAAACGCGTCTGCATGTTTTCTCTAATGATATTAATGGTAGACTGCAGTTTTATAATTACTATTTTATACATCAAATCATTGTAATTCCAAATCATTCTTTACATAGTATTTCTCGTTCGCAAAGAAAGAAGAGAAAAGAACAATTTAAGATCTATTTAATTATTTAAATGAAAGTCTTTTGGTTCATTTTAAAATGCTAAGCTCTTTTTTTTTTGTTCAATAAGTATACTGCAGGTGTTGCCGCATAAAATCTTAGGCATTGTGCCAACGTACTGCAAGGTCTTCGTCTCCTGAGCGAAGAGGAATATTTTCTGGCAAGATAAACGGGCTGGCCCTTAGCATTGACACGACGAAAATGCGATCGTCTCTTTACGGATCTTCGTTTCGGTCTTGCGGCGTTCCTTGAATCATCAACCAAAAAGAAGACCAATTCGTCCGCTTCACTCTCCGAGGACGAAGATGAATAACGCGTCTGACTGTTGGACGCCGCAGCTTTCGCCTCCGCCAAATAGCCCAAAAACTGACTGCTGGAGAAATAATTGCCGCCCTTTCTTGACCTCAACTTCGAGTAGATCTTGTCTTCATTAAAATCGCTGATCTTCGGCGGTCGATCCAGCGTGGAATTCACACTGGAATACGCCAAAGATGTCGTTGACGAATTTGTCTGACTGGCTTTACAGCGTTTCTCAAAGTCCCCGGACATTAGCAACTTGTCATCGTCAAATCCATCGGACAAGTTTGTCGATGATGAATCAGACTTCAACACTTGATCATCATCCGTTTTATTTTCTCGAGTCAAATAACGTATTTCCCGCCAAAATCGACGCTTTCGGCGAGTTGACTGACGCTTTTCCGGTAAAACAAACAGCACTTCCTTGTCCTTCGAATGGTCAAAGTAATTTTCTACGCCGACATTAGGCATGGGTTTAGTGCCGGTAGCAAAGGCCGATCTCTTTTTCCGAGTCTTACGAAAGAGACCATTTTTCGTTGTTGGAGTAGCTGCTGTTGTCAGTCGAGAAAATGATAACGACAGATTGAATCCATTGATTTTGGAATCGTCATTGTCTTCTTTCACAACGCTCTTTTCCGGCGCAGAAACGGTGCGCGAAACTACAAGTCGCTGCTTGTCATCTTTTTTCATATCAGAAAGCTCCGACACCAGATGATTGACCTCTGGCATTGCAATGTCTCGCCAAACTCGGCCAAGAGTGACACTAACGCTGCAATGAATGGGCGAACCGTCATATTGATTGGCTTGCTCCTCGTCCTCCTCGTTTAAAATCTCATCGATATTCCTTTGAACTGGTTGGATCTCGCAGGACCTGCTTAGAACCGGCGATTTGTCCAAATTGACTAGAGCCAGAGAATTATCGTTGGATTTACGTTTATTAATGGACACCAGTGAGGTATTCTTTGAACACCGATTACTGTCATAGTCCAAGCTATTTTGACCTCTGGAGGAACATAACGAGTCAGCTTTAGCGCCTATTTCGGACGAATAGTCCAACTCATGAAGCCATTTGTCATAAATAATACTCGCGGGTAAAGAATCCAGTCGCTTCTTTTCCTCATCGTCTTCCACGAAAGCGTCATTTTTGGGTTTTTGCATCGACTGGTCATTAGATTGATCGCGTGTTTTGATTACAATCGTCGATGTACCTCCCTTGCGTGGATTGCGACCTTCGACTCGCACTTCGGCGCTCTCGTTGAGCTTTTGAAGGCGACTTCGTCGTTTGCCTCGATCGAGATAACTTTTTCTGATGGATATTCGCTTGAAAGATTCGCTGCGTTCAAATGACGGCTCGTTACGATCCTTCTTGCGACCGACGAGCCGTCGCAAGTTCTCAAACGAGAGGACTCTCATGAGCGCACTCTGAAAGCTCGAGCCAAAAAATGCAGACTACCTTCAACGATGATACCCAGGCGTTCGTGTGTTGTTGATTCCACCATCAACCGCGCCTTAAATTATACCCATTTAGCCATTTTTCGAGGCAATCAAGCAACAACCATCCAGCCTCCTCCTCGGCCTTCTTCCACTTTTCCCACATAACTCGAGCAGACGCCACCTTAACCGACCTCTTCTTCCCCTCCTCCTTCGTCTCGTCTCTCAATAACTCACACACATCCCCAAAATCGACAAATTCTCTTCACCTGCTTTGACTGAACAAAACACTATTTAACTTCTAAATCATCCAAACTCAATGACCGAAATACAGTTCACTGATAAACAAACGTCCTTCTGTAAACCGGTAATCTCTATCTCTCTCTTGCAAATGTAATCTTACACAACTCGACCTTTTCGGTCAATCGTTACTGAACTCTCGCAGCCCTTTCTCAGCACCAAGCTTCACGCACTTTGGCAAAAACATTTCATTTCAACAAATTTCAAAACATCAGTGGATTTACACTTGATCTATCCATTCTTTTGGTATCCATCAAATGGTGCCAACTCTTTTGCTGGTCCCCAGGACCTTTTCCTCAGTCACCGATTACACGTCTAGCGTCATCTTTGGTACCACTAGCGCTACCGGAGAACGCGATTTAAGCGACTGCATCTCGTTGCAGTTCGATCCGCACACAACGCGAGACGCAGAGAAGGCGGCCTCAAGCAAATAAAAGTCGTGACACGGGAGTAAAGGAGTTCTTGGGAGGAGTGGTGGCATGCCGTCCGTCCACTCTCGCCCGGCTCCGCTCAGCATCCCACTCTCGCTCTCCTTCCCTCTTCCTCCTCCTCCTCCTTCTTCTTCTTCTTCTTCTCTCCCCCGCCTCTCTCTTCTTCAACCGACCGTGCCTCTCGCTTTCCATCGCGCGTGGAATTTTGCTCAAATTGACATTCAAGTTGATCGGTTCAAAATCTTGCTCCTCCTGGAAATTGTTTTCTACAATTTTCGTCCCTCAAAATGATGCAAAAAACTTGCGTTTTTTGACGTCAAATTTTGCGATTCTTGAACGAATTACTTGGCTTGGTGCACAAACCAACTATGCGTTCCACAACCTCCACCCATGTTGATTCTCCCGTTACTTTGGCAGATGCGGCGTTCAACGATCATCCGTACCCTTTTATACGTTTGTTTATTTACTCCTTCAGAGTATCCGTAGCAAAATTCATCTTACCATCTTAGTGTTTATTTTTCATCAGACAAATTTGAATATTTTATCTTTATAGACCGTAACGGTTGAACTTAATGGATGAAGATTATGTAATATTATCCATTGGCACTGTCTACAAATAATCGTTTCAAAATTTGAGCAATGTCGTCGCGATAAAATAGATGTATTCATATTTTACATGACTCTGACAGTTTGGCGTTTGATGATAATAACTTTTTTCGTATTATTTTACATACATCGATGTATATGTTAATGCGAATTTAATGTAAGCTTTGGGTCTAGTCACGATAGAGACCATCAGTTGCGCTACACGAGAATCGTGTCTACACGCATACACACGCGTTCCTGACAATACCCAACGAGCCAAGGTAACTCGAGGACGTTTACTCCCGAAACACGTGACCTTCGCATTGATAAATCTTCAGTCGCTCCTTCTTTCTCTTTATCTATCTATTCATCCATTTTTCTTCCTCTTACGGCTTCGATGATATACGTATACTTGTTCATAAGTCTTGTTTGCTTATTAAAAATGACTCCCAACTTAACAGCTTTTAATGATAATTATGGTGCAAAGATTATTACAATCACGATGAAAGTTTCACTATTGAAAGTAACTTATAACGTGACTTCAAGATCTTGCATCAAAGAAGATATCTATATGTTTACAATAAATAAATATTCGTTGTAACCATCAGTTAGAGACATAAACATTGTGGTTAAATATTGACGAAAAAAAAACGAGATGAGATTTATTTCTGTTTTCTGTTATTAACTTTAGAAAAATTATTATCTTGACTTCGTCGTAATAATTTGATGATTGATTTCAAAATTTTCACTTTATGACATGATAATATTAAAGAAAGAAACTGAGATTTATAATAAATAAAAATTACCATACAAAGCTTAATTTTAAACTTTTCTTGAAATTAAGCTCTAATTGTATAAAATTATATGATCACTAGTTCATGCGATTTTCACGATCAATTTAATAACCGAGTCGAAAAAGGTATGCCATTTGCAGCCGGTAAAATCAGCGCTTCAATCTTCGCAAGTCTTCACGCGAATAACATTTTTCATACTTAATTCTACTTTAATTAAATCTTTAAGCACATTAATTCTTCGAAGCATTTACTGTTATCCCTGCAAAATTCCCTACAGAATTGTTTTGTTCTTATTGAATAATTATATAACTTTTGCAAAAGTCTATAAACTGTAAAGTGTTTTTGTATTATCAGAAAATGAGCGTACAATGTATTATTTAATTGCGACAAAATTTGTTCACTTCTTCGTAACTTGAGACTTCACTAAAGATGTAAATAACTGGGACACATACCTTATGCAGTACAATATTAAGTATCTAAATGTGCGAAAAAAACGTTTACACCAGTTATCAAGTTTACACCTATGAAATGTGAGTTGAATGACGAGATATGTGAAATGCCTTAAGATGATGATGTGTCATTCATTAATGAGACTTTTTCAAATAAATGTCTAAACTAATAACAAAAAGTAACAAGATTCTTTAATTTACGACATCCGTTTTCAACGAGAAACCACTGCATTTGTTAATTCTTAACACTTTCATTCTTTTCTCGATTAAAATACTTGATAGAAATAAAAGAAATGTAATTCATTAAATGTACGGTCTAGTTAACGTCAATGCCTGCCATTGTTAAACATTATACAATGTTCACCATATATCATTCGTTCGATTCATTTCAACCCAACTAAATATGACGAAGTTTAGGGCTAATTAAAGTGTGGCGCAGAAGTCGGTTTACTTCGATGTTGATACTTTGAGCACATAGGCGCTTACGTGTCAGTTTCACACGGAGTCAAAGAATATTTCGGATGATTCATGCGAATACGAAGTTTGCTGAATTGTATTTTTGTCGCGGCATATTTCACTGTTTCGGAAGGCTTATACTGAATAATCGAAAGTGAAGTAAGTGGAGACGTCTTACAATTCGTTTTATGGTTTAATTGATTTAAGTTTGCCATAAACAGTTTACGATAGTAGAGTTTTGTAATAGTAATTCGTATCAATGATAAGATAATTTTCTAATTTTACAGCTCGTTTATTGTTACTGAATACCAATAACACAGTTCCATATATAAACTTTCATTTTTAATTTTATTGCTAATCGAAGAAAGTCTTAATTGCCTTTATGCCTAATGTTTTTTGATCATTTCAGTTGAAAATAATCGTTATGAAAAAAGTTTAAAGAGTATATTTATCTATACAGTTTATGCAATTTATACAACAAATAAAGGAGCAGTATAAATTATCAAAACGGTGATTATTTTTATTTTTAATTTGTTAACAATATAATTTGTTATGAAAGTTTAGTAAATGTTGAAACTTTATTTCAAACTCATGTGACTATACATTTAAAAATATATTAATTATTTCATCCATCATTAAATTATAATGAAATCAATTAATGTATAATTTTATTTATTTCTATTATCGATAATAAATATGTAATTACTAATAAATGATTAACAAGAAGATAAAGAACATCCATTATATAATAATCAACCTTCAATTTTATCGAATGAATTTTAAATGGTCAGTGCATTTTCACCTCGCTTGCATTTTACAAGAAAAAAACATTTAATTAAAAGAAAGCAAACAAGAATATCTGATGTTTGCAGTACCCCAATTAAATTAAACAAACTCTTAGAAATTTGAATAGTTTGTTCAAATATAAACATACAATGAACTGCAACGTGTAATTTTGCTTGGATCGCAATAACCTTTAACTTCAAATTTTAATTAGCAAATCAAAGTTAACAAATATTTGTTCTCTAATATTACTTTTTTTTATTAAACCAAAAAATATCTCTAAAATTGGTTTCTGTCAAAACTTACATCTTTAAATTACAAAATCTAACTCTGTCAGTCATTTGGCAACAAAATTTGTGTCCAAGTCAGGCGGCAATTAAAAATATCCTTCTCATCATCCGATTTTCGGCTTAATCGATAATTAATTTTCCCGGACAATTCGAGCGAGCGACATACAAAATCACCTGTGAAATTGCACAGATGTATGCACGAGTGCACAATACCACCCTTCTCCCTTACATTGCCACCCCTTCTCCATTCTCATTTCTCTGTTGTGCTTTGCTAATAAAACACAACACGTCGTCGCCCATATAACACACATTGCAAAATGATTTGCGAGCACGTTGCATTGTCAGAATAGGTCGTCGCAAAATTGGTCTTAAGAAGTGTTGAGGCGTGAAGAAGAGTCTGGTAATTGCATCAGCGACTTCCTCTGGAATTCGAGTCGTGACCCGTTCACTGAGTGTCACACTCTGTCCGTTGTTGTCACTTCTCTCTCGAGGCTTTTTCTCCTTTTTTCTCTCTCTCGTTTTTGCTCCGTTTGTAGTCGGCAACGAATGATGACGTCACGCCGACCGGTAACCTCACGACTCATTGCATAGGATGCATATTTGCTTGCGCCGATAATTGATAGTCTTGATTGTCTGGTCGCGCGACACTTCGATTTTTTCCCTGCAACCAGAGAAGTCTTTGTCGCTTGTACGGAAATCGTGTTTTCTAGTCGACTGGACTTTGTCAATGGTTAATTAGATGATTTAGGTATTTTCATATGTGTAATGTCCAATTTGAAATATGACGTTGATGTTTGTGGAGAAAAGTTATTATTATATATCCTGAAAATAATGTCAAAGTAACTATGAACAAATGCATTTTACAAACAAAAAAAGTTGTACAAAGTTTCACAAAAGTGGAAATATTTGTTTTCAAAAATTTGAGCTTTAAAAACTGGTTTTCCAACTAAAAAAAGTTGAAAAACTTTCGAAAATGTTTGTTAGAAAAACGAAAGAAAATAAGCGGAAATATTTCAATGTAGATGTTAAAAAAACTATAATTCACAAAGTTTGTACATCCATAAATTCTCTCAGTCTTCTTTAAATAATAATATTATTCACGTTTTTACTACATTTCATAATAATGAATAATTTCAAATATTTATATATTATTTACTTACATTTTAAAAATAAGAATGTTTTAAAGCATTAATGTTAATAAATCAACAAAACAATAATGTATAATTCTTACATTCTAATAAATAACTGTACGAGTAAATCAATCTACTAATTATAATACTCATTAATTATGCTAAACTAATTTATGGTACAAAAAATTATACGAAATATTGTGTTCAAATAAATTTAAATAAAACTATTTAATTTAAATGACTATCACCAATGATATGACAAATTTGAAATGCATAAGACTTATTATAATGCTAAAGTTTATGATTGATAACTCATAAAAGGTTGCATAATAAACGAAGTAGAAGTCAATTGAAAATGTATGTTAATATTTCGGAATGTATGTAAACCGAAAACAATTTAACACGGTTCTTTCTCAGTCGTTTTGTATGTTTCGTTTCCATTACTTCTGATGGTTTTTTTTTTAATGTTAATACAAGTTTGTTACTCATACTTTCAGGCATGAGGGTAACATCTTTATGACGTAAACCTTTACCTTGTGTCATTCACACCTGTCTTTGGAATACTGTACAAATGAAAATGTCATTTTAACAAAAGAAAAATTTGTTTAATGATTTTAATGTAACTTTTAACATGTTAACAAATTTTTAAGATTGTTTATTTTAAGAAATAAACAATTTCCAATTAAATTTTTATTCAAACTTATTCCAAAGTAAATTTGCTTTTAATTAAAGAACGAAAATGTAAATTTTTCAATAAATGATTGAACAACTTCAAAGAAAGATATCGATTTTTTTGTCATTCACATTCTAAAATACTGACGTCAAATATCAAGTCCAAAATGATTGTACATTAACTTTAATAGCTTATTTGGAAGCTTTGATGAATGACAAATAAAAGATGTCGTAATGTAAAATAAGCCGTTTGAATAAGCACGAAACGTCAATTAAAAATGCATCAATGAAATGTGTCCTCAAAGTACCGTTTGAGCATCACGGGAATAGTGATCTTGGGGAATTTTGACAGATGGATGAAGCGACGAAAGAGTGGCGGCCGCTCTCGCCTGAGCTCGATACCCGGTGATTCAGCCCACTTATCGCCATCGAAATAACCGGCTTTTTCAGTACAAAAAAGTGAGTAACCAACTGAGATTCACATAATTGTCGTGAGGATACGCGCAATTATAAAATCCGCGGCCGGCTATCGATGTCGGTCGAGAAACATTTTCTCTCCTCGTAACGGTTGTTTTGCAAAAGGGCAGAAACATAACAAAAAACTCAACATAAAGAAACGACAGAGAAAAACGATATCTGCTAAATAAATAAATATTCCCAAAAAAATGGCGAGAAAGGCAAAAATGGGCCGAGCAGAACAAAATCGTAGAGCCGGCGATTTAAATCCAAGAACGCGAGGGAGCGATGAAGATACACATATATTATCGATTATCACGGCGAAAGCAACGACGAGGACGGCATGAGTGGCGATCGTTGATGTGTGAGTGCGAGCACACGAGAGAGAAAGAGTGCTTTTTGGGGTGGCGAGCCAAGTGAAAAGTTGAACGCGCGCGAGCGCGAGCGCTGCTCGACCACCGTCTCCTTGGATCAAATTGTCGCTTACCCTCGGAAAGCTCGAGATCAAGTTCCGCGAGCTGCGCCCGCACGTCCTCCGGCAGCTTGCTGAGGTCGATGTTGAAGTCAGCCATCGCTATGCCAGCCGCGCTGCACCACAATCACTGCTTCCACAGACGAACATTACCACCGTACCTCCGACTTATTCGATCATCTCGCTGCCACTGTCGCCAAAAGCTCCAGAAACAACCGCCGTTGCGCCAGGCGGCGCCACCCTACGGAAACAACCGCGACGCTGCTGCCACACCGATCGTTGTGGCCACAAAAGTCCATTACGGGGGGCTCCTGGCTCCTGCTTTTCTGAAATCATAAACATTGTAAATCCAAAGTCACTAACTGGTGAAAGTAACTAATATCAAAAAGGTTCCCTGATAACAAAGTTTTGAAATATGTGAACGTAATGCGAGTATAATGGGAGCTCATATGCTTAAAAAATGTTTACATAATATTAGAATATGCTTGCAGATGTGTCAGAGTATTGTCAGCTTATATATGTAGTATTAATGCTGCCTTATATGCTAACATAATGATAGCATACGTGCTTAATAAATGCTA
>JABFPJ010000439.1:0-41817 GCA_022817425.1 Gryon sp. ZL-2020 | reverse complement strand
TAAAAAAAAAAAAAAAAAAAAAAAAAAAAACAATGGAATATAATATTTGTTTAATTTTCTTGTGCGCAATGTAATTTTGTCAAATATATTAATATGTATCGTTTTTGAATGAACGTATTAATGCATGTAATACGATCGATCGGGTCTCGACACACCCTGCGCCAATTATTATTAAGAGGCTCGCTGGATGCCAAGGCGTAACTGATTGACGTCTAAGGGACGATAGATCGACATTACACCGCTGATAATTTTGTGACGACGTCTGCCGGCGCATCTAATGAGCCGAGACGTTTTTGTCCAGCTACATTAAAGGACTTAAACGGTGTCAGTCTTCGATTATTCTATTATGTCATCATCGCACATTTATCCTTATGAAATTTAAAATAATCAAATGAAAACAAATGATCAATTTCCTTGCAATAAGTTTCAATGAAAAATGAGTTTTTATGAAATTACACTCGGAAAAAAGTTTAAACTTCTTTGTAAAAGTTAAATTAAAAAAATTAATTATAAAAAGTAAAATTTGTTGTTTAAATTAAAAAAAATGTACTGTTTGCCATAATAAATACAAACAACTTAAAGAAAGTTTCATGAGTATATGCATTTCCCAAGTTTGTTTGTTTTTCATATTTTTTTGTTTAAACGTAGGAAATGATGAAAAGAAAAAGAAACGTCACAAATTACGTAAGCTTTCACGCATAATGTATGTTAAGCATTATGCACACATAAATGCGCGAGGTCAAGAAACGATGTTAACGCGTCGGTTAGTAATTACCGGCAAAACAGCGAATTGTCTATGCGCCGGCGTTTCCACGCAATGGAAATAGTAATTTGGCGGCACTTTGGATGGAAACATTGTCGTAGACAATCGAGACGTGATTTCAGAGAAATGCGAGCTTTGATTTTTAATTAATTTTAGCATAATTTACACTGAAAAAACGCATAGTTAAATTTACTATCTAGATAGTCAAAATTACTAAGCAGATAGTAATTTTTACAATCCACTTTTCTCAGTGTATACAATGCATAGATAATACAATTCAATGAAAATGAGATTATTATGTTTAAATTGATGGAACTTGTTGATAATGCAATGAAATTGCTGAACAAAAGCTTTGTCTTTTGTCTTCAAATTTAAAGTCTTAAAAGTGATGAAATTTAGAAGCTTCATATTTTGGTCGAGTAAACTTGACTCATTAGCCTTTGTGGGGATACTGTGATGTAATGTACTGACAGCTATTCTAGTAATACGTTATGACAACATTCGATCGATTACTATATATATAACATATAAATATATATACGTATATATGTATATCTATATGTATATATATGTATATTTATATATGGAAGGTAGGAATTCGTGGTTCACTTAAAGCCCGTCGAGGGGATCCTGCGGGGCTTCATCGGCCGGATTATAGTTCTCGTTGTTTCCTGTGCGTAAATAACTTATAGGGAAATACAACTTCTTAAGACATTTGCGTTCAATTTAATCAAATATTGAATCGAAAGATTTCGTTTCTTATCACTTTTGAAACAAAAATTACAATAAAATACGTAGGTAGTCAAATTTACTATCTAGACTGTTGTTTTTACTACACAAATTGCCAATTTGACCATCTTTTCTTTTCAGTAACATATGACTTAATTATTTGAATTGTATCATTTGTACTATTCAGTTAGTTATATTTACTAGATCGTAAAAACATTTTGTTCAATGCAGATAGTAAATTTTACTATCTTATTTTTTTGTATAATTTCAGTAAAAAGCTTTGTATATCTATTTTTATAAATTCTAAGATGAAAAATTGCTTATAGTTAAGTGTATTCCGCAAAATATTGATTACTATACAGGACCACTTTTCAGTGCTTTTGTCACGTGAATCAGGCTTTTTTGCTTGTTTTACACACGACTGCACTGTGCGTGATAACACAAAAGGTTGCATCATGTTCAACTGGAATAGAAAGTTTCAAACAAAAACCAACCCCATTCAGACGTGAACATTAATGAATGTTTGAAATTTAAAATAGAAGTGTAGTGCATGATTTGTTTAATATTAAACTAAGTTAAGTTTGAAATTCAATGATACGTAAAGAGATTGAAATGAATCTTGGTGGAATTAAGGGGCTTCTATTATGCAACCCTAGTTGAGGCAAGTTTTGCATTATTTATAAGAAGATTGAAGGAACAAATACTTAGAAAATCGCATAGTCAAATTGTCTATTTTATCATTATTTTAACATTATAGATAGTTGTTTTTACTATGCGGGATAGTTATTTTGACTAACTAGACTGTTATTTTAACTATGTGAGGCAGTTGTTTTGACGATTAATTAAATTGTTAGTTTTACTATTTAGGTAGTTATTTTTTACGATCTAGATAGTAATTTTAACTATACTAATAGTTAATTTTATTATCTCTTTTATCTTAGTGTAAAAATAGAACGAGAATAAAAAAGGAAAATAATACGTAAATATTTTATGCATATAAAAAATATCGATTTGAAAGGAAAAGATGTGCACCAGAGATGGCGACATTATGAAAGTTCTTATTATTAAGTTTGCAAACAAGAAGCCCATGCACTTTACATTTGTCGGTATTATCGCGAAATATCGTTCTGACAGTCTACGACTGCATTGTCAGATGATAGTCGAAAAGTACTTTATATTGATTAACCTACATCACCAAGTGAGCAGAAATCGATGCTAATTTGATCACTTGGTAATCAAATATGAATTTAGTTTTCAATTAATTTTTGTTTAAAGTCAAAATACAACAAAGTATATTTTTATAGAAATGTAAAAATAGCATTATTTCAGATTATAATTAAATCAATTTGTTTAAATATTGAAATATAGAATAGAAAAATAAATTTTAAAGAAAGTTTGACTATTTTTAAATATACAAATTATCATTTTAATATACTCATTTTTCAGAAAAATTTGCTCAAAAATTGGCAAAGGATAAACGAAGACTCGTATTTTTAATGAAACTTCAGACATTTACTAAAATCTACTGGAACCGTTTCAAGAAATATGTATAATCGATGTATAAAAAATACGATAAATCTTAATTAAGCATTAAGGCTGAAGGTTATCAAAAATCTTTTTTTTACGTTTTAAGGTTTCTTAAATTACCGCTTCAAAGCTTTTATTAGGGATACAAAATTTGCTGTTTTTGGTTTAAAAGAAAACATTTCCTCCTTTTTTAATAAAAAAAATCTAATTTCAATAAACAACAAAAATTTTCGATGCAATTAAAAGCACTATAGTTATTTTTCCCCAAAAAGTGTAAAACAAAACCAAAATGCAAAAAGTGTAAAAAAAAATTAACTTTAACATAATTTACATTTAATGAACTAATTTTTAATAAACAATATACTTTTTGTTACAGGTATTTCCCGAAAGAGTTTCCATCATTAAAGTGTTTTCACGAAATGGTATTTTAACCTACTTTCATACTTTAAACTTACTAAAAAAGTGTAACTCAAAGCAAACTCTTCACCTTAACGAAGATACTCCAAATTAAAATGTTACTGACTCCAGAATTTGACGTCATATTCAAGAGACTTTTTTTACTAAATCAGGTATAAAATTATACACTACAAAAATTGGATAGTCAAAATAACTATCTAGATAGTAAGAACAACAATCTAGATAGTACAACAACAAAATACTCGATTTTCAAGATAGTGAATTTGACTATCTTTTTTTTTAAGTGTATATATGTATATATATATTGAGCTAAATATATACTGGGTGAGGCTAGGTGATGACTTGCGCAGGAGTCAACTCGTGACAGGACTATTGAGGCCGATAGACTTGCCAAACGTAAAAAAGGATAAGCACTCCGACTGAAGGAGTAGTAGCTTCTCATAGTCCTTACGGTTCCCTCATCAATTTGATTTTCGACTGTAAATACAATCAATCTGTTTGTTGTCTTCGATAAGACGTTCAGACAAAAGGTACAGACTATTTTGCTTTGCTTTTCCATTGTTCAAATGCCAAAACCAGTCTATTTCCAGTATCTTAAATACGTAATTTAAAATGTTAAAACAAATTTTTTCATTGAATAATTTACATTTTTTCTAATTTGAAATTAAAATTTTTTATCATCAAAAGAAAAATTAGTTGCTTAAATCATTTTTTATTAATTTAATATATTTTTTGTAATATTTATTGTTTAAAATGTTCTTAAAATGTGATATGGAATTTTTAAAAGTAAAAAAAAATTGCAGATCAATCATTCAGTGTCTGAAAGATTTATGATTATTAGTAATGAATGTACGTATTAACACTGAATACTTTTAAAGTAATTGAACACACATGGTATTCACTAAATGTATGCAATTACACTTAAAAAAAAAAAGAACGGAAAGAGAGAAAAAAACAGAGGAAAGCAAAAAAGTTTACTTGGGTAGTTATCTATGTTAATTGAGGATGCTTTCGTGCACCTACGTAATTCGTAAAAACACTTTATTATAATCATCGTTGAAAGATCTTCAAAAAAGTCTTAGGCTCTATTTTTGCACTTATAAATGGCTTTGCTGCTCATTTTTAGTATCTGCTTTGTAATTAAAAAAAAAGCTTTTTCAAAATCCATTTTTAAAGTTCATTATTGACACTTATTTTCAAAGTTCATTTTCAAAATCCATTTTCAAATATTATTTTACAAAATCCATTTCAAACATATTTTGTAAAATTCATTTTCAAAATTCATTTTCAACATTCATTAATACACTGAGAAAAATAGATAATGAAACTGAATATCCAGAAAACTAAAAACTATCTATTTTTTCAGCGAAAATAAAACTTGTATAATAAAAAACTTGTAAAATAAAACTTTGATTTTAAATCTAAATAAACATTTTATAATTAAAAATCAACTTAAACTCGCGAATTTTTAATTTTTTGATAACGACCCAATTTTTTTCGATAAGCAAGTAAATGTTAAACTTTCGTATTACCTGAACAAAGTTATAAGTTATTTACACGTTTCAATAAAGTGTCTGTATGCGCGCAAACAGACTTGCATTTGATGTTCCCCAAGTCACCATGGAACATTAAATGGGTTAGTCTGTATAGGAAAAATGTTGATTCGTGCGATAAGTTAGCACGCTTTTTCTGACATTTATGTACTGAATATATAAAACTCTGATGGTGATTATTCTCCCGTTTTATTATCTATACTCATAACATCACAATTGTCTTTATCCATTCAAATCTATCTAAGTCATTCCAATATTTAATAAACAAATATTATTTAACAATATTTAAATAACAATTTGCAAGATTTCCCTAACGGAAGAAAAATTAAACCGAAATATATGCTAAAATATATGTGAGTGTGTGCACACATATTTTACAGCAAAAAGTTAGATATATTATTATATATATATATTTAAAATATATTTAGAAAATATATTTGCAAAATTGCAAAATATTTACATCCAGAAAAGTTGGAAAGAAAGAAAGACTGGACATTTCCAAAATTCTTTTTGGTAATTTTTTAAAATATTTTTTGCGGTGTAGGAAAGTAATAGAAAAAGAAATTATTTTGTTTTGAAAATAATTTAATAGCAGATTTGGATAGTAAAAAAGAATATTTGAATGATGAAATATTGAGTACTTAATATTTTTAACTATTCTTCTAGAATGTTGATTTTGAAAATTAAAATGTTCATTGAATCCACTTGTCGTAAGATGATTTATTATAACTTTTAATAAAAATATAAAAATTATTTTTCTACGATGAAAAAGTTGCAAGAAAAGTTGTACGAAATTTGCATACAATTTCTTTGTGGCAATTGTTCAAAAGTCCGTCAAGCGAGTAAATATGGTGATCATCATTCATGTCTTAATTTCGGGGTAATAGAGCACAAGTAACATTACATGAGAAATGTATAAGGACAATTCGGTTGTGTTCCGGTTTCGTGAGCTGGATACTTGCTTTGGGAGCGTTTGTCGTTTAGATATACGGAAATAAATGTGTGGCATCGATCAAAGGCAATCAAAAGCTGCGAGTCGTCGGTACCACACAAAAAAAGGTACAAAATGATTATACGTGGACAAAATCAGAGCACAAAATAAAGCAATTCGTCATTACGTGTTATGGATATAGAAACGTGTCTTTTTTGCTCAAATTAATCTTTCGCGATTTTCTGAGAAATTTTAGTGAATTATACAGTAAACATTAGTAGTTAGATAGTCAAATGTACTATCTAATAATAATTGATTTGACTATTTAAATAATTGATTTGATTATACTGAGAAAAAATTACTGTTTGGATAATCAATTTCATTGTCTATTTTTAATTAAATGGATAGTTTATTTTACTATTTTTCACAAATTAAATAAACATTTTATAAATATTAATGTAACTTCTAATAAAAATGACTATACCATTTATAAATCTCAGAACAACTCGAAAATTTATGTATAAAATTATTACATTTTAATACAACAAATCGGTACAAATATAGTAAATAATATTTTACTAAAAAATATTAGTTTTCTACTAACGGTGACATATGGGCATAATCGCGATTAAATCGAGCATAGTAAACTAATAGTAAAAACGCATAGTAAAAAGCGAGTAATGTATTACAAACATGCATTATTTTATGTAAATAAATATTTGTACATATTATTTTTAAATTGAGTTTCCTTGCAATCTATATTCATAGTTATAGGTGAGCCGGTTGTGATTAATTCTACATCAGTAATTGACTTTTACGAAGTTTTTTGTGATAAATGCGCGGAGAAATGTAATTCAAATACATTGAATTTCATATCACATAAGGAAAAGATTTCAAAATATTCTTATCTATTTCACTTGAAGAAAATCTCATTCTTGCTTTTTATGAAAAACATGGAAATTTAAATGACCATCATATGACAACTTTAACACAATTGCTTATGAGTCGAGAAATGAAAATAATACTCAATTCGGAGAAAATTACGTTAAAAAATCCTTTAATTTAACATTTTTTAAGTAGCATAAATTAAAAAAAAAATTGAAAATGGAATATACTTTTTATTTACATTTTAATTTTTTGTATTTTATTTTTTATAATAATAAAATTAAAATAAATTAATTAATTTCGAATTAATTGACTTTCATATACGAAAAAAAAGTTTAAAAAAGAATATTATAAACTTTTTTATGTCAGAAACGTCAATTATATTTTAATTATGAAAAAAATAATAACACTAAGTATATTAGCAACTATACTTCGTAATTTGCAAATGGCGAATAAGTTATCGCCGCCATAATCATAACAAAAAAAAATATATTAGCAACTAATATCAGGTGCATCAAAAATTGATGTCTTCGCATTTTTGACAGACGCACTGTCTTTGATTTCTAGTACGTCATTAATTGATGCACCAGAAATTATTCATTAATATAAATACATCTGCAATGAATGGTTAATAACAAATATTTTACGGTACATTAAATACTGATGTGCGATATACTGAGTATTGATATTTTATTGTCTGCGTGTATAATGTAGAATGTTTTTTTTATATATTTTTTACAATAATATCGAGTTGTCCTAAGAAATATAAATTATACAATAATTTGTTCTATTTCTTTATATACCATGCAGAAGTAAGAAACAAACAGATAAATAATGCGGATAAATAATTGATGTCACCGGCAGACAATTTGGAAAAACATTTGTACCACTTGGCGAAGATAGGCGTGTATTTGTAGAAATAGTCGCGTCTAATGTTTCGGTTCTATAAATATAATGGTAACCTAGTGACACGGTGTTGCAAACAGGATCACAGCGTTTTGTTTAAGTCGATTGTTTTCCTGCTTCAAATGCATCTCACGTTTTTCATATTATTTTTCAACTATCCAGATAGTCATTTTGATTATTCAGATTAGAAATTTAACCATCCATACCTGATATTAGTTTTAACAAACTGCATAGTCAATTTCACAATTTAGATAGTAAGACTAACTATCCAGATAGTACAGTTTACTATCCACTTTTCTAAAATAAAATGACATTTCAATGAAAAAATTAAAATTTCATTTTATGTAAATTAGTTAAAAAAATATTCAAAAGCTTATGTTATAAAACTAATCAAAAATGTTTAAATAAAGTATAAATAAGCATAAAAAATGGAATGCAAGTTGTATAAAAATAAGTGGGAACCTTGTCCGCAGTACAGTGTTACAAAAGTGTAATAACAAAAGAAATGCATGCAGCCAAGGTTAA
Source organism: Gryon sp. ZL-2020 (assembly GCA_022817425.1). Classification (NCBI taxonomy): domain Eukaryota; kingdom Metazoa; phylum Arthropoda; class Insecta; order Hymenoptera; family Scelionidae; genus Gryon; species Gryon sp. ZL-2020. The sequence goes on along the minus strand of JABFPJ010000439.1, from coordinate 33,581 downwards.
TCGCGGTATCAGAAGCGGCTGAACATGAGAAATTCACAGCCCAGACAAATGTGGCCCGGTTCTCGCGTGTCTTCTTTGACACACGTACGTTCACATCGTGTGTCGATTATATGTGCGCCGTTTTCACGACTCGGTTTCCTTACAACTTCCGACGATTATAATCCCTCGGCCAATTTAACTTGGACATATATACATGCATATCCTCAGAATTTGTCCGATGATGTCATTCAATTTATCGATATTTTGGATTCTTATTTTAACTATATTGACAGTTATTATTACTATCCAGATTGTACATTTAACAATTCATTTTTCTCGTTGTAAAAATTGTTTAATTATTTTAAACAAACATCAAAAAAATCATCTCACTTCATTTGAGTCATTCAATATTAATAGTTGAATTAGATGTAATTTTAAGGCATTAGATATTAGCTATTAGTTACATTAGTTATAACATTTTAGATGATTCACAGCTAAATAATAAATATATCTCGCAAACATGACGTCATGAGAAACGTAAGACTTTATTTCCGAGTGTATAATATATCTATAGTCTTCGATTTGTGCAACATGACAATACCTTTGATACATAAAGGTTGTTCATTTAAGGGTGTTCATTTAAGAATTGACAAAATCTTGGCGCTTAATCATTCGGGATCGATGAAAGTGTAATCTAAATCGAAAACTTAAATGCTTTAATTGAACGTAATAAGTTGTTCTAACATTACAGTTAAATTGCTAAGTAAATTCAATCAAAGTGCCAAATATCCGACCACAAATTAACTCACTACCCAATCAATTTGAGCAACACTTAATTGAATGACTTAATGCAATAATCATCGAGCCTAATCATTTTCTTAATCAAATTAAAATGAAAAACTAAAAATAGACAAAAGTCATTCAATATTGTGTTACCTTTGCCATTTTAATGCTGGAAATAGTTATTACAACTAAAAACCGAAATTTCGAAATAGTTTTGATCAAACAAAACAGTTAATGTGTTTGGTCTTGAGAATAAATTGAAGAATTTAACATTAACTATTTGGCAATGAAATTTTTTGATTGAAACATTGTAAAATCAAGATATCCAAAGCGAGATGTTTGCGAAACACGTGTAGGCGGCTTTTTCGTAATTGAAATTCACCTGAAAAATAGAGAAGAAGGTAAAAAGTGCATTATTGGTCGAACACGTAACTGTTAGAAACACGAAAACTAGAGCGAATATTGCTCGGCACTTGCGCATGATAAACGCTTTGACGTTGTAATGCAACAGGTTAATGCAAAAAGCGTCTTTCTTAAAGCAACCGGATTCAGTCAATCGGGGAATATCGAAAAGTGATTTGCGCGATTGATAATTAAATTATGGAGCCACAACAGACGCCGCGTCCGGCGATTCAAAAACCACCCATGGTAAGGCCAAATTTGCGGAAACCCAACAATTTTTGTTTAATTTTGAAGAACAAAAAAAAGTTGGATTAATTAGTCTTTTTAATTTGTTCATTTTCTTAAATTCGTTATTTTTTCCCGTTTTCTAAATGTCTTACTTTTCCAAGTTCTTTTTCTTAGTTCTCTTACTTTTAATAGTTGAATCACTGAGAGAAACTTTTTCGTTTTTTATTTTTTAAAATATTGAATAATTGTATCGAAAGGGTTTTTAAATTGTTATCAAATGTTGAACGAATGAAACGAATTACATTATCAAAGAAGCACATATACCCGTTTGATCGTATCTCATTTCCCCGAGAGCACTACGAAAGTCATTAAACATATTGTCTATTTGCAAAATACATTAAGAGTGTATAGCGTGACTCTGAGAACAAATTATATATATGGTCTAGTCTATACAACAACTGCAATCCATATCAAAGTTCGAAGCCGTTCGAAAAGTGTTGCTTTTAATTAAATGATTATCTCTTTGATGACTTGTTAACAACATATTAGTGTTCAGCATATTTTGTTCATTAACAACAAATGTTCGAAAATAAAAATCGAAAAAAAGTCAAAATCATTAAAACTAATTTATTTTGCATTAATTTCAAATAATTTCGTTTCACAATCTTTCTTAGTTAAACATTTTCTAAATTTTAAGTCGAAAAAAAAAAATGTTTTAAAATAAAAGTAAAAAAAAATGATATAAAATGATGATCAAAATTGCAACAAACGTAACACGGCACGTCGATAAAAGCATTCCCAAACTCCTTTTCCGATCGATTTCACGACAAGCGTAAAGCTATCGGTGTCTGGCACGGCCGACGTTTTCTACGCGGACGTCGCTTGGGTTTGCATTTATTAGTGAGATCGATGAGCTCATGGCCAATTTATTGCCATTTATCGCAATGCTTATCAAACCTCATCGTCAAACCCGATGCGTTTTCCAAATTGCTACCGAACAACCTTCTTTATTTCACACGATTCTTTTTCATTCCCATTTTTCATTCTTTTTTTCTTCATCATAAAAAATTGTTAGATTTCTCTTTTTTTAAGTTTTTAAAATTCAGTAATTTTTTTACCGAATTTTTTAGTGTTCTTCGTGTTTTTATTTGCTTTTTTTCTCTTTTCTATAAAAAAAAAGAGATTAGAAAAGCCAACTATTTACAGGGATATTCACCACAACAACCTCCTCCATCTACCGGTCAACGTTTTCCATCATCAATCAATAATGGTTCCGTAAATGGTCCTCGTCAGCCACATCCCGAAGACAAGACTTTAACTCCCAACCCCAATCAACAGCAATCATTCAGACCACCGGGACCTTTTGGACCACCAAGAACGCCATCTGGGGTCCAACAAGGGTCACGCAACGTTTTCCTCCAGCGGCCACCTGGACCCCGACCCGGGCCACCAGGCTCCGGACCAGCTGGTCCCCGATTTCCTCCACCGTCCCCTCAAAATCCAGGTCAATTTTCTCATCCAAATCAAGGATCAGCGCCATCTGCAACTGGATCCTCAGCTGGACCCGGTTTTTATCCTGGCGGACCACCGCGACCCCCATATCCCAACCAGCGACCACCGGAAAGCCAATTTCGACCGCCTTTGAGTCGAAACTCTTCCTTATCATCCCAAGAAGATCAAAACCAACCAAAATCTCCTAATCCATTGCAAAGAAATGACTCAAATAATTCGTTAAATGATCCGAAGTTAAGTCGAGATCGACCACCGAGAATTTTGATTGACAAAACTATGACAGACGTAGCGGAAGAAAAAATTGAAATTGACAAAAAAACTGAAGAACCTTCAAAAACACCCATCAATAATAGTGATAACTCTAAAGGATCGGAAAATAAAATAACGATTGACGCGGAAAATTTAAAAAATATCAAAGAAAAGTCAACAGATGAAAATTCTGAGACAAAGTCCGCTGCAAAAGTGATTGAAGGCGCGAAAATGTTGGGAAACAATTTGTCACAAAATTTGGCCGATTCCGACAGTGTGAAGGGCTTCGACAATGGCGAGAGAAGGTCGTTGTCTTCGCGAACGCCGTCGAGGGAAGAAAGTCCAAAGCGGGTGAAGAGTTCGAGTGGCGCGAAAGATGGCAATAAGACACCAGAACAGGAAAAAAAGAGAGCGCACTTTGCGGAAGACGCGATTGAGACAAAAGAAAGAAATAAGTTGGATCGCAAAACTTGGAACAATGCCGACAGATCGCCGCGGAATTCAGCTTCCAAAGACCGAGGACTGAGACTTTCGGTGAAACCTGCAGATGGCACAGGTTTCTTTCCTCAATGAAAAAAACAAATAGTCAAATTTAATACTTAATGATTGTTTCGACTAGTTAGATAATATATTTTACCATCTACTAATAAATTGAGAGTTCGATTTTGCTTCTGATTGGTCAATTATTTTTGACTATTTAAGAAGTATTCTTAAATTTAGTAATTAGGATAACATAATTTGATTTTAAATCACAATCAGAATATGATGTTAATTTAGCTTGTAATATTTACATCAAAAATTGATGTTAAGAAAGCAAAAAGATGTTTGCTTTGAGTTACTTAATTTTAATCTAATGTATAACTTAACTTTAACTTATATCTAATGATCGAAGACTTTTCTATTTGAATATTACATTTTTACTGTTTAAATAGAGTTAAATTTATTTAAATTATAATTATGATAATAATGATTATAATTAAATATTTCACAGATGTAGAAAATGACAGTGGCGTAGATGAGTCGACGCAACGCAAAGAAGTGAGTATTAGTTACTTTTATGAAAATGTTAAAAAACTAAAATTAAATTTGTATACGTTTTTGATGAATGTTTAATTTACAGGGACCGACGACGAATGGTGTATCGCCTATCAAACGAATTCCAATTAAAACGCGAGACGATGATAAGCACTCGACCGCAGGTTCACCTGTTAAATCTCCATGTAAAAATTCCAAGTCGCTGCCGAGAACCCCGGACTCGACTTCGTCAAATAGTTTACAAGAAAAGAAAAGTAAGATGGACAAGATTATCTAATCAAATTTCTTAATATTTATTTTTATGGCATTTTTACTCAAAGAAACACAAAATAGGAAAAACTAAATTAATAAAAAAAATGTTTACTAAGAGAAATTTCTATATACATTTTTCCTAGTAAAATAGATTAAATCGTATAATTTACAAAATATATAACATATATCCTAAAAAAGATAACTCTACATTCAGGGTCACAGATTTGAAGCGTCTCATACTGTTTCTAAAAAATTATTTCAAAAATGGTTTGAGTATATTTTAAAATATTACAATTTTTAAAACAAATTATGTAATTTTCTTACCATGGCCCTACTTACAGAGTTCATGTACCAGCCAACCGCAAGTATTCAATAAATCCCATCCGCATACCCAGCAGTAACCATGTCAGCATTTATTAACAGTGTACCTTAAATTATACAAATTAAATTTAATTGATGAGAATTATACACTTTTTTTAATATTAATAATAAAAGTTACATTACCACAATATGCGAATCATAAGATATTGCTTGTTTGTCATTTTCTGCACATTTTCTACAACTTCTGTTTCTTAAATTAAAGAGTATTATACGACAATTTCAAATTAACCATGTGTTTTATCTTAAGAAAAATTATTTTCAATAAAAATCGGAAATAAGAAAGGATCATACAGATTTTCAAATTGAACATGTTTATCTACTTTATTTCACACTTGTTTTAAATAAAACAAGTTTATCAAAAGTTAATTAAAGTCGAATTCTAATTGATTGCATTTAAATGAAAAATTGAGTTTAATATAATTATTAACAATTTAACATGAATAAATAACACATAATAAATTAATATTTTTTAAAATGTTTTATAGAAGTACCTATGAACAAAGTTCAAGTAGGCGCAGCTCCTTCGCCAAATCTAAAAGCAGTAAAGTCAAAAATTGGCTCGATGGAAAATGCGAGTTACAAACCTGGCGGTGGCAAAGTCAAAATCGAAAATCGAAAGCTCGACTTCAGCAAAGCGCAGCCCAAGATTGCGGCGAAGAATGATAAATATACGCCTAGTGGCGGCGATAAAAAGGTTTTTTTCCCTGAAAAATTAAAAAAGAAACATTGTTTTATTAATATTACTCTTTTTTTTTTTTTTTTTTTTTTTTTTGCAAAATCATTCATAGTTTCAAATCACACTCAAATACTTGTTAGATTTTCAAACTATCTCGACATTGTTTTATCTCTTAATCTTTTAGAATGATAATCTAATTTACCCGATAAAATCTAAGTTCAAGTTGTTAATTTCAAATGTTAATGGATATTTAAGCAGAGTTTATATAACAAATACTTCGATTTTAGAAAATATTTTTTGTATATAAATACTTTTCTTGAAAAATATTTAAGAAAATAGTTAAAATACTTTTATGTTATTAAAATAATAATTTAAATATTTATCTTAAATTTTAGATAACGCAAGTGAAATTACAATGGAACGCAAAACCAAAAGTTGGTTCTCTGGAAAACGCGACATACAAACCCGGCGGTGGTGACAAAAAAATAGAAACCGTCAAGTTGGACTTTAAGGATAAGGCAAAGCCCAAAGTTGGTTCAAAGGACAACGCAAAACATGTACCAGGTGGAGGCTCTGTTAAGGTAAACTGCATTTGACATCGTCAAATTTCGTTTTACGAAACTTGTATTTCTATATATATATATATACATTATGTTATGATAAAACCTAGATGACATTAATTTCAATTTAATATATACGGAATGCTTATCTTGAATAATAGACAAACTCTGCAAGCTCCATTTTTAAATGAAATATGTATCTTTGACATGGCATGTCATTCTCAAATTTATTATCATTTTTATTATCTTTTATTCAGAATAATGGAATAAGTTTTGCATTCATTTACTACAATTTTTGTACATCAAATTACAACATTATTTAGAATGAAATATAGTTCATTTTTGTCGTTCTTAATAAACGCTTTTAACAATTTAATAATGTATTAATGATTTTATAATTTCAGTTTTTTCTTGTTTGTTGTGAATAAAATTCATAATTTTGCAAATAAACTTTTATTTTATTTTACTGAGAGAAATTTGATATGAATATTTACTTTGCAAAAAATTAATTATAAAAATCAAATGTTCAATTTAGTACAATAATTTTTGAAGTATTCTGAATCAAATTTCTCTCAGAATATATTAATAATAACATTACATCCGAAGACCGACTCATTTTAATTTCTAATTTTGATTATGATCCTCGCATGTGACGCGATTGATCATTATTAATCGATCATCATAATATTTTGATGTTTAGTCACCAACATCCCAACCAAAGACACCACTGGAATCCCCGAAACACGTAAGTACATCAATCGAAAGATTATTTCCAAAGATTCCTGCACATTTTTCAGTATTCATGCCAAGAATCACTTTACTTTTTCCTTTTTCTTTTCACAATCTTTTTTCTTTTCTTCAATCTTTAAACTATTTCCGTTATTGTTTCATTTCCTTGCTATTATTTATTATTATTCATATTTTTAAGACAGAAAAATTAACTTTTCAGCCCTGCACTTAAAAACATTTGTTTTTAATAAAAAAAGAAACTTTGTTTTTTAATGCAGGGAAGAAAAGTTATATTATTTAAAAGATTTTCCAAGACGGTAAAATGAATTCCTTTTTGGAATAAACTTGTGCAAAAAAGTTGAAAGGTGTTGGTAAGAAGTTACTGGTTATTTTTGTTTTAATTTTTCCTACTGAAAAAAATTGCACTAACCGAGGAAGGAAGAAGCGGCTGATGTAAGTAGCCGATCTCAGCATGATATCGCATTTACAGTTTACAGTTACAGTTTGACAAACATTTGATTAGCATTCAACTCCTTAGAGATGTTTCTTTCTGTTCGTATGACATCGCTGTTACTTCGAAAATGTTACAAACATTTTTCTTTTTCTTTCTTCTTTTTATAGTGGCTTGTTGAATGTCTTGGTTCTAAAAGCAAAATGTAAATTCCAAACTGTAGAAACGAATAAGGAAAGTTTCACTAAATTGATTGACATATATAAAAGAAATGATTGGAAACGTGTAATTTTGAATGCATTGGATCGTAAATCAGACGTTTTATTCCACAGATTGAGACGCAAAAAATAGAGATCAAGGCGGAGAGTAAGGTTGGATCGTTGGATAACGTCAAACACAAGCCCGGCGGCGGCGACAAAAAGATTTTTAACGATAAGGACTACCTCAAGCAAACCGGCGGATCCAATGCGGAAAGTGTCAGTGGTAGCGGTTCACAGGTGCGACTTCAATTTTTCCATCTATGATTTATTATTCAGACAAATTTTTATTTTTGAAAAAGACGCTAAATCAAAGTCTAATCAAAATTACTTTGCCATTTATGAATCTGAAAACAACTCGACATGAATGTAAAAAAATATCATAAAATTATATAAAAAGTTTAATATGATATTGTCAACATTTTTATGCTATATAATAATTTTTATTAACTCACGCGATAAAAATAAATCTATTGTGTAATATTTTTTTTACTATACCGTGTGCTAATTTTTTACATTAAAATATAATAATTTTCTACATAGATATTGGTTGTCCTCAGATGCATAAATGGTATAGCAATTTTTATTAGAGAAGTTACAGTAATTTTTATTATACTTTTATTTAACGTTTATCAATAGAAATGATGATACAATTTTTTACAAGAATAATTTTCTTTAGAAATTAAAAAAAATCCTTTTTTTTAGAAATGTTCTTTCCAAAATTTCTTTCACTGATAAAAATGTTTAATATTGGTATATTATTTCAATGATTATTTTTCTTTCAATTAATTTTTCCAAAACTATTTAATTATTTCATAGACTTTTTAAAATTATATCAAACTAAAATAATACTTATAAAAAATATGAATTCCATAATAAAATATTATAATCATTTTATCAATTAAAGTTTACTTAAAATTGACAAAATGATTTTCAAAAAAGTTTTCACACATTTCAAAAGCAAGAAAAAAAACTGTAAATCTCATATGTCATAATGTAACAATTTGCAACAAGTATTTCCCATAAAAAATGTATCAATTCAACAAAATATCTTTGCAAAAGGAAACAATTTTTTCGATTTGTGTCTACAAAATTTAGGTCGTTTCGTGCTTGATTCTGGCACACGTAATCGCTTTTGCATGTCAAGCACCATTAAGCTTGCAACAATCGAGAGTAAACGACCTTTTGGTTACTCGATTTTTTATTTCAAGATCTCCACAATGAATTATTTATTTTCATTTTTTCCCTTTATTTTAAGGACTCTTTAAGTCATCTTCCGATTGATCCATCCACATAATTTGTTTCTACATAAAAAATGTCTTGCAAATAAAAAATACATTTATTGTTTAAACTGATAGAAAAAAGAACATTTTTGTAAATAAATTAAAAAATTGAAATATAAAAAAAGTTACTCTCACTTGTTGAAACTGAACATGCAAAAATACACGCTAAAAAGCCAAAATCCAAAAAAAGTAAAACAAAATCACATTTCATCCTCAAACACACTTTAATTTGAAGAACATCAAGTATGGCTCTTTTATGATACAATTAGAGGGATTTTGTCAAATGTACGACTTGAAAAAGAAAAAAGTTTATTAAATGGGGAAAAATTGTTTGAAAAAGTAAGTTGCATATTGAACATTGTATTTTAGAGTCCGATACCGTCCGGTACAGTCAACGACGGCCTGCCAACGTAGGACGAAAATCTCAGCCGTTGCTAAGTCGCCCCGTTGAGTTCTCACCATGCGAAGCTAATATTTGATTATTTTTAATTTCTATAAAAATCGATCGTTGGGTGACGATTATTAAGTCTGTACGAAAATGACCGGAAGTTAATCCTTCTTTTTGTTTAATTTTTACTCGATACAAACATTTGTTAAAGTAAAATTCCGGTCGTTTTCAAAAATGTTATTTACGGATGTGAAGTTTCCTTCAACTTATGTAATGACTTCAAATGATGTATTGTATAGATAATGTTTAAAAATGTTTTGAATTTTCAAATAAAATTTTGTTTAAGTTCAAAGCATTAAAAAACATTTGTAACTGAATTTCATATAGTGAGCCTCTGTGAAGTTGATGCTTAGTTGAATTAGTTTTGTATACTTTAAGGTTTTTAAATATGTGCCATCTTTAATTTTTAATTAAAAAAAGAAAATTACATTCCTTTAATTAATTAAGTGAAATTGTAAACAATTGTAACATTTAAGAAATAATAAGTTATTGAAATTATTTAATTTTAAATAATATTTTTTAATAAAATTAGTTAAATAAACAGTTAAATTTGTGATTTCATTTTAAAAGTATCATCATTACCATAACGAAGTTTATCAATCTTTATTATCAACACGCTGAAATTAACAAGAAAATGCCACTGAAGTAGCTCTTCTATTGATCGAGTGGTAATTTAATTTATGCATGGATACTTCATTAAAGTTCAGAACCCTTTTGAAAGTGTTAATGAAAAAAAACATGCGTGGATCCAATTTTTACTATTTTTACATTTTTTTTAACGTAAAAAATGTATTTTTGTTTAACTTTTCAAAACTGTTTTTCATAAAAATTAGTATTTTTTATTATTAACTAATTTTGTAAAAATAAAATTTAATAAATTAATAAATTAAATATAATTCTGAATAATTACAAGAAAGATTAACTTAGAGGCTAATTATATGAAGTCAATTTTATATAATTGAAAATAAAAGAAGGCATTAATGGTCGGTAGTTATGAAATTTGCGATACACCATGTTTGTTTATAATAATAATATTAATAATAATAATAATTATAATAAAATTAATATTAATAATAATTATTATAATAATATTAATAGTAATATAATATAATAATATTTATAAGAAATCTGTTATACAATAAATAACTGACAATTTTTAACATTTAAATTATATCATTTTACAATAAAAGAAGCAACTTTGTATTATTGTACAATAAAAATAAAGAAAAAAAAAGAAGTTTTTGAAAAAGTCATACAAAACTTTTACATCACGTTGTATAACAGAATTCCCGACTGATTTAACGATTAAAAAGATTATTTTTGTTTTTCGTTTGAATATCCATAGAAACAGTATTTATATCAATGAAAAAAAGTATGTCACGAAATATACTAATTATGATTAATGTTGAGCGGATATTTAATCATATCTCAATTTGCATTTATTGTTACTCAATCGATTCACAATTTTATCCTTCAAAATGAAACCAAAAATTAATTCAGTGAAACGTTTTCAATTCGCTGACTTGAGAAATGCAATGTTAAGTGTCTTTTTACTTACAAATAATACAAAATCAAATGACTTTTATACGTAAATCAATCAATCAATGAAATAATCCAATGTTGTACAAATAAGTGTCTTAAGTTAAGACATTTTACATTAAAAAATTTTAATTTTAAGATGTTTCAGCTTTTAATTAACTAATCTGATTGAAATAAAAGTAACGCAAAATACAAATCAGTAAAAATGTCTTGTTTTAAGACACGTAATATATCATTTTAAGACCCATTTAAAATCATCGAAACATGTTCTTAAAGTAAGATCTTATTTATATTATCTTAAAATTTTTGTTTAATTTAAAGTGTCTTAAAATGAAATATTTTAACAATTTTTACAGCATTCTTCCAACAGGAGGTGTATCGTCCAAGCCGACCATATTTCTAATCGACTTTAAGTCTGGAATAAATCCATCAAGTAATTAAAAATTTGCCTATCAACTCAAAATTAATTTCAATACATAAAATAAAGTTAAAAAAATAAATGTTGAAAGATCTGACGGGGTTCAACAACTTTTTTATACTTTATATTTGAGTTTTTAATCTTGATTGAGGTTTAATTTCCTGACATTTCCTAACTGATTCTTGTAATACATTATACTTACTTAAATATATATAAAATAAGTTTGTTTATTAAAAATAAATTAGATAGAGCACGCACAGTGTGCAAAAATATCCAGTAATTTAAATTCCAAAAATCAAGAAAAAATTTAATTAGCAACTAATTAAAAAACTAACTACATCAATATTTAACGCAATTTTTAATTTATAGGCAATTTTTTAATCATGATTAATCATCTTAGCGAACGAGAAACAGTTAAAGAAATGAATTAAATTAAACTCAACATTCAAAAAAAAGTTATTTCAATTATAAAGTTAAACTGAATTACTTATCGCAATTGATTCTCATTTGCTAAACAGAAAAAAAATTATAGAGACAAAAGTGTAAATAATTGTCAACCTAATTGCTAGATTCCAGTCATAGTTGATTAACAATAATAAGTTCAAGAAATAAAGTTGGAGTACGATTGATTATTGCATTGATTAACGATGTCAAGCTAAATGTGATGGAATATCCATTAAAAAAATGAAGACGACGTATTTTAGAAATAACTCATTCGTTCGGGTAGATTACAGAAAGCGACTAAATAAACTATACATATAAGTTTAATACTTTATATATGTATGTCATCTATCACGACGATATCAATCATGAAATCAAACAAGCGACTGTGTGAAATTAACAAAATTTTCAGCATTAGTTTTACATGGATTTTACATGAAAATCTACATTAATTGAATCCTAATCTTAAAATCTAAATCCATGTAAATTTAATATTGAAATTCTTTGTTTGTCTTTGTTCTTTTTTCGAGAAGACAAAACTGTTCTTCCGTCAAATGGAAAAGTGAATTGTATGTATTAGACAAAAGAAAATCCCTCTTTCCAACTAATCACTATTGTGTATAGGCGTAGCGCAGAGCCATTGCACCGCTTGTACTTTGAATTTATCAAATACTGTCGGTTCGCATCTGTGTAATAAACTTGGGAGTCTACTGCATAATTACATTATTAATGCATACGAATATTAACAACTTTCTGTAATTAATTGAAATTGTTTTTTCACACGAAAAACGTAATACTTTTTGGTTCTTTAATATAAAAATATCTATAAATGCTATAATTTATTTTGTCTCACGCAATTTTTCGTCCTTTATTTTCTTTTCAAGATATTCTATTAATTGATTAATTTCAAGTAATTATTTTGTATCTTTGAAGCTTTTAATTTTGAAGCACTTTGTAAGTAATTGGTAAGTTGTTAAGGTGGTTGTATTGATTCAGTTTGAAAAATTACTTTAAAGAATGAAATCTGCAAAAAACTGGTTTGTTGAAATTAGTTATTGATAATGTAAGTTTGATTGATTAATTTAAAAGATATAACCACCTTAAATTTGAGTCGTGAAAAAGAATTGACAATTCGAAGTAGAAGTCACATGGTAGTTAAAAAGTTGCGACACGGTTAATTGAAGCATCGTCATCGTTACACCATCCTGTTCATCCAATGTCTGTCACAATTCAGTGCTAAGGTCAGTTTTATTCAATTTTTTTCATCGTAATTATTTATTGCAATATCTGAAAAAAAGCAAACTAAAATTATTCAGATTTCGATTATTAATATTCTAATTAATCATAATAAAAATAATGTAATATCTGATTTGAATAAAATGAAAGACTATTGATTCATTATTATTTTACTTATTTATTGATTTTCTGGAATAATCAAAAAATGTATTTAGGTACGACTTGCAAGTATAAGCGAGGAAAATCGCAAAAAGGAGCGTCCAGAACCACATCCACCACCATCGACACCGACTCGTGTGCGAACTCCGACGAGCATCTCGTATTCTGACATAACGCCACGCGCAATTCGATCGAGTTTAATAGGATCGCCCGACAAAACGTCCAAAAGATTTACGGCAGACGAACTTTCCACCCCGAAGAAAATGAAAGCTAATTCACCCACCAAAGAGGAATCACGACCACTTTCTGCGCGAAAGTCAGCTTTTTTGAAATAATTTGCAAAAAAAGAGAAGAAAAAGCTTTATATTATGATTATGAAAACTAACAATCAAAATAATCGTAAAATCATTTAACTTATTTTAACTTAGAAATTAAAATTGTTAGTTTTTAAGTAAATTTATTTTACTGTTATTTAGTCTGTAATTTGAATGATGCAAATGAAATATAAAACAAAGTTTGATTGAAGAAAAAACTTGATTAAAATTGTATGTATCACTACTTTATTAGATATAAAATAATATACAAATATTATTTTAAAAATATTTCAGTAACTTTTATTACACAGTTTCCTATCAAGTCATATGTAAAACTCGGCTGTTACATGAAACTATTTATCATACAGAGCTTATGTTTCCTCTTCTGTTTTTTCTTATATTAAACTTCTTATAAAAATATTATAAAATGTATTAATAAAATCACTATTAATATATTATTCAGTCTTTTTTGGCATTGGTGGCGGTACTAGTTTAACATCCTCGAAATAAGGGTGACTGAGCGCATCGAGCGCGGATATTCGTGCATTTGGATTATAAGTTAACAATTTCTGAAAACAAAATGAAAATTATTAATTTATCGTTCATTTTATTATTGTTTCTTTATTATTTTGTCATTTTTTAATTAGTTTTGTTGTATTTTTAATGCATTTTAATGTTTAATATAAATGCTTACCCTAAGTAAATCTAATCCACTTTTACTAAACGTAGGTAAAGTCTGACTTAAGTCGCAAGGTTCCCATTGTGGAAACATTGATTTATAATCGGGCAAATTGGATACACCAGGCCATACTTTTTCATCAGGAGTTCCTAGCGTTCGGAATATCCTGAATAATTGGTCGATTTCTGAATCACCCGGAAATAAAGCCTTCTTGGTCGCCTAAATTTCAATTAAGAAACTCATTTTTTAACAAAATTACATTTTAGAAAGTCCAAAACTTATCTTAGAATGTTAATATGTCTTATTAATATTAACTTTAATTTACTTAAAAAGATAATTAAAATGATATTGAATTTTAATTCAATTTCATTTTAAATTTCTTGTTACACAAAATTATATTCTTAAAAAAAGATAAAATTAATTCCATGCTATGTTTATGTCACAAAATCAGTAAGATAAAATTTATCACCATTCCAAAAATAGTTGTTTTTAAATATACATCTGAATATGATAAAATATTGTGATTTTTTCACCTTTAATACCATTTTTTAAAGATTTATATTTAACAAAATTTATAGTAATACTGTTGTTCAACATTAAAATTTTAAAGCACAATTGGATATTTTAGATTTTATATATTTAAAACTGAAAAGTCATAAAGAATATTACTTTTTGCTTGATTTAACTCAGTTTAGTCGACTTTTAGAACGAAGTATTTCTTTCATGTTTATATTTTATTTTCATGTTTTGTGCCAAACTCAATTTTACACAATAACTTTTATTTATAAAATTGTTATTATTATTATAAGCCAAACATTATTCATTTTCTTTATTATTTCTCAAATTATAATTATTCTGAAGGAAAACTATCTTTTGACTGACCATTTCGGCAAAAATACATCCAAGACTCCACACGTCAACTGCAGTAGTGTACAATTTGGTTCCTAGAAGAATTTCCGGTGGACGATACCATAATGTTACAACCTCGTGTGTATAAGTTCTAAGTGGTACTCCAAACATTCTCGCAAGGCCAAAATCTGCTAACTTGATGTGACCTTTGTAGTCGATTAAAAGGTTCTGTGGTTTCAAGTCTCTGTGCAATATACATTGTAAATGACAAAATGCCAGAGCTTTTAGTAATTGATTCAAATAACTCTGCAATAAAAGATTTATTTATAAATATAATTATTAATTACTATTAAGTAATTGCAAGTTTTACTTTTATATTCTTTTTCAATTAAATCTTTTTTATGATGAAAAAAGTAGTTACGTACCTTTATAAGAGGTTCGCTAAGACCAGATTTAACACTATCTAACAACTTTTTGAGATCCTGTTGTAAAAATTCAAAAACAAGGTACAAATATCCATTGCTGTGTGCAATGTCAAACAATCGAACGATATTTGGATGCTGAAGTTGCCTTAAAAGGGATATTTCCCGAATGGCCGTTGATGGCACTCCTTCACTGTCCCTGATAAAAAATCACAACTTAATATAACAAATAAAAACATTAATATTTAATTCATATCTGATTGAAAAAAAGAGATATTATATTAAACGATAATTATAAAATAAAGTTATTTTAGTATTAACTTCGTACAAAAAATTAAAATATCAATTCGATAATTTGATAAATCACTAAATAATAATTAAGCTACAATGTCTTATCTTTTAATTCAGAATATCACAAATAATTTATTGTTAAAAAAGCTATTAATAATTGAATAATTACAATAAAAGTAGTAAAATAATATAAATATATTTGTTTCTATATTTGACTTGTTTTATTCTGAAAAGTGACTTATCAAAAAGCAAACAAGAATTCACTTCTTAAATTAGCCAAATGAAACATAAATCTAACCCAAGAACGATGTTTATGTAACAAGTCTGTTAATCTTCTTCGAATAAAATCAAAGCCAAATAATTGTTTATTTGTTTCTAAATCAAGAGTTAAACTTAGATAAACAAGACTTACGGCTCGAGTCGTATCTTTTTTAATGCAACCATTTTTCCCGTATGAGTGTCTTTTGCCTTATAAACAACACCATAAGAACCTTCCCCGATCTTCTCTATCCTCGTAAAATTATCCATATTAAATACGAGACCTCCCCGCGTCTTCGTCTTCTTCTTTGTCAGACGCCGTTGTTTATGATTAATTCAATAACAAGACTTGAATAAAGAATTCAAAATCAAAACCCAAAATTGCGTTGCTCCACGGAAGCAACTTTCTTTTTTCGTTTTGACGAAGAGATATTTTGGCTTATTTGAGCGCGATTGATACACTTCGCGCGCTTTGCGGCGTCCTTAACCTAAACTGACCTAATTGAACTAACCTACAACTATTTGACACAGGGATATGTGTGTTTATACTTTAAAACCCCCCACTTTTCAAGTTCTTGGTCCTTTAAAGAGTACGTCTTTTTTCTTTCCTTGTCTTTTTATTCGTGATATTTACGGTTATGACCAATGGGGGCGCCACCAATTCAGCAATATTGTCGATCATAAACATGAAAATGAATCAAGCTTAAAGTAAACAAATTTGAGTAGCTGCTATATATATATGTATATATGCGCTAAAATTCATGAAAAGTAAGATAAAAAATTAAGTCATTTTTTTGCTATTATTATTAATCAAAATTGGCAGAAATCATGATTTTTATTGAAGAAATAAAGAAAATGATTTTTTTATTTATTCAAATATTTTAATATTAATATTTAATAATCAATATTTTATTATCAATATTTGAATATCAATATCCAATAATCAATATTTCAATATTAACATTTAATAGTTAGTAATTCAGTATCAGTATTTAATAATCAATACTTTATTATCAATAATCGAGTAATTTTTTACATTTTTTATTTCAGACAATGATTTGAACTAAACAATCATTTGATTTAAACCATAATTGTGGTCAATAATTTAAATCATACTAACTGTGTTATTAATCAGTAAATTTTTCTTTGTCTTGCAAATAATTTACATTTTGTGTACCTAATTTTTAGAAAATAATCATCTTTTGCAATAATAATATATTTTATTTTAGTGTATATATGTAAAAACAATCTAAATTTTTAAGATTTGCAAATGTAAAAATTCATTAAATTATATTATAATATATTATAAACTATATTATAATTATATTTTTATAATTATAGTTATTATATCGATGACTCGGAAAAAGAAACAAATAACTGAATTTTCCATATGCAATTTCACATGTCATCATTCATTTATTTTTTCATTTAATCTTATTATTAACGTATGCAAAATAGTATTAAAATCACAGACAATGTATCTAGGGATAGGAATCTTTATATAAAAATGTACAAGATACAATAAAAAATAAAAATAGATAAATATTACTTTTCCCCTTATTTTCAATTAATGTATAAATATAAATGAAAAGATTTGGAATGAAATATTTAATCATCAGTATCAATCATTCGCGAAAACCGTGGTGGCGATTTCCAAATGGCACTTGACGTTCGAACAACACGATTCTTGCTGATACCTTTGAACAACTCCAGCAAATTCGGTGTGCATTTTTTTGTATTGAACATTTTCATGATCATACTTTTGGGGATCATACTTTGGGCTGTTAATGGATCTGCTCGGTTTATCGCTAAAAAAATAAATACAGTATCATATTATATACAATATTTTATACAGTAACAATAATTTATTCAATGCTGTAATTTATTCAATAATGTAACTCACGTTGGGCCCAATCTGGTATTGGGAATTTCGGTTTAGTCTCAAATTCGTCATCATCGTCACTTTCAGGATCACTTTCAAGTTTATAAGCGTTTTGTGCGGCTTTTTGTGCTTGTTTCTAAAAGTATCATTTGAAAAAATAGTAATTTATATATTACTTTGTTAATATTATGCACTTTAATATTTTTTACTTACTTTTGCCAACATTTTTTGTTTCATCTGCTCCGCCTGAGCCTGTTGCATTGCTCGCATTTCTGCCAATTTCCTTCGCTCAACTTCCTGATCTATTCTTCGTTGTTCCGCTAATAATTGTCGCTCTAATTCTTCTTGTTCTTGAATCTTTTGTAGACGCAATAACTGCTCCTGTTTTCGTCTTTCTTCTTTCTCCTGTTGTTCCAAACAGTCATGTTATTTATTGCAAATTCATTTACTACATTATTATATAATTTATTGATCTTGTTAAATAAAAATAATACCTGTAATCGTTGCAAATTCGCTAATCGTTTTTTCTCAGCTTCTTCTCGAGCCTTTTCTTGAGCCAATAACGCCAGCCTAGCCTTTTCTTCTTTTTCTTTTTCGGCCTTCAATCGTTTCTCCATTTCAATCTTCATTTTGGCTTCTCTCGCTTCACGAATCTTTTGTTCTTTCATTTCACGTTTGCTGCAAATTAATTACAATTGTATAATGTAATCAAATATCATAGATAAAAATAAAATGAAAATTAGAAAACTCACTGTTTCTTCATTTCACTCATAGCTTTCAACTGAGAATCACGTTTTTGCTTTACATCGTCTGTCGACATTTTTCGATGATACTTTTCCGCGGATGAATCAATAGAACTGTGTTTGCTTGCAGATTTAGGTATTAGTGATACCTTATTTGTGACTAAATTGTTAACTTTTGAGGCTGTTAATGGTTTTGTGTACTGCAAATTAACAAGCACATATTATATGTTTATTGTATGTAAACTAGTTTTAAACAGAATAAATGAATCAATTCATTTAAAATATTGCAAAACGTACTGTGTTATAAGTTCCATGATTTGTTGGAGTGTACATTTTACTCGTAGAAGTTGGTACGGGAATACGATTCTTTCCAGTCGGAGTATGATATTTCGACTGTTGCGATTTTTTCATATTTCTAGTCAGTGCTTTATCAGTTGTCTTTTTCTTGACATTCTAAAATAACATTTTTCAATTATTTAAGGAAAATGTGTAAATATTTTAATTAAGTAAGTTTCTAAAATTCCTCAAATTTTCAAGATGATTGACTATGCCAAAGCCATAGTCAAAGAAAATAATATATTTTTTAAATAACTCTCATAATATTAGTCAAATAGGTAATCCATGATGTTAATGTTACATAATTTTTAAACAAAATTGAAATAAAAGTCGATCTAAACAATATATACTAATATATAAATTTATAATAAATAAATTAATAAATTTATCTAAAAAAAAATATTAAAAAGTAAAAGAACTAAATGTTCATCACAAAATAAAACAAATACAAACTTCTTTCATAACAGCTTCGTTGTCCTCCATATCTTCCTTGTTTTCAGCTTTTTGATCGTCCGACTCGCTATCCTGATTGGTCATCGCGCGTGTCTTATGTCTCGTGGACCTCGCATCCGATGTCGTCGTCGAAGTTGCAACCTCCTTCTGCGGACTTGCCGCGACTTGTTCGAACGCTTCGACTCGCTTCTTAACCGACTGTTTCAAGTACGGACTGAACAAAGCCTCGTTCTTATAATTATTCTTCACTGGCACTGTAGGCTTAACTTTGGCATTCATTTGAGCAGCTGCCGGCGGAGTGGATTCCACCAAATCCTCGTCGCTCAAACTCGACCGCAATAACCTCGACTTCTTCAAATTCTTATTTGCAACTAAGTCCGATTCGTCATCCGTTATAAGTGAATTGTCTGCAGACGAGTCGAACCACGATTTCTTCGATTCTATCATGTTCTTCTGTGCTTTTTGCTTCTTCGCAATACTCGATGACTTTTTCTTTGGGACATTTTTTTCTATTTCTGAAACTTTGGCCAAACTTGTTTGAGTTTTACTATCTATCGCCGGAACAACAAATGTTTCGTCATTTGTTATAGGCGGAAGCGGTTGCAACTTCACCACCGGATTAAACATCTTTTTATGCATCATAAGAGCACTCGCGTTCATCGTTGAACTCAAAATATTGTGCTTTTCAACAGCGTCTTCATAAAATGTCGATTCGCTGGAACACGTCGATCTCTCGCCCTTCTCGGTGTTCATCTTCTTCAACGGTGGCTCTTCAATTTGACCCTGTTCGTCATTACTAAGCTTATTCGAAGTTTCATTCGCTCGCTTACGACTTGGCTTTTCTTCCATTTTCGAACTTAATGTTGTAGTGGCGTTTTTGTCAGCTTCCGGCTCAGTTAAAGATTCTTCAAGATCTACTGTTAAACGACGTACGATGGTGGAATTTTGTCGGTTGATCCTCGACATTTTCGGTGGCAGTTCTATTTCTTTGTTGTCTTCCTTGTCCAGCTGCTGTTTCTTTGTCAAACGTGATTTCTTCACCTGAATTTTGCAAATGAAAATAAAATTATAATATTAATAAATGAAATTAAACAATCATGAAAAATGAAGTTGTTTGACCAACATTATCATTTATAGAATGTGTCTTATTTAGACATCGACCAAGAAATTGAAGTGAATTTTAAAAATATTCAAAGAAGTTCAATTGACAAACCTAAATAAAAATGGGTTTACCTTAGGACTCTCCGCCTGAGTTTGTATTTGTTCCATAGCCCTTTTCGAGGCCGTTCTCGTAGTTCTTCTTCCATTGAAACTTTCCGTTTCTTCAGTTTTAATAACAATATTTTCCTGCGGTTCTACAGTGGTACTATTTTCGGGAATTGACGATATCTTGGGGCCCTTCTTTTTACCGACTTTCGGATTTTTTGTCAGCAAAGGTTCTGATAATGATTGTGAAACACTGTTCAGTGATTCTACAAAGACATCGAGAGTTTGTTTTAAACGGTCTGCAAAAAAATTATCCAATTCCTTGTCAGCCTCGGTCACCCCTTTGTGGAAATTATCCAGGTGTTTGACTAGTTCATCCTTTCTTATTCTAGGCATGTTTATTATCTGCAGGACATAATTTCAAAGTTGAATAATATAACTTTGATGAACTAAAATGTTATACAATAAAGAATAATTTGTAGATCAATGACCTTTCAACAATCAAAATAAATTAGAAACATTTCATTTTTTAACGACAAAAAAAATGATTTGCGAAATGTCGCAATTTTATAAAATGTGTTTATTTAAATTTTACGATTTTTGTCTAAATAGTTTTGCGATCGAGGTTAACCGGTACAAACAAAAATAGTTATAACAAATATAGTAAGAACTGATGTATCATAAATACCTGTTACAAATGACTTTTTCAAAGAATAACAAATTTTACACTTAATACTATGTAAGATTACACAAAATAACTATTCAAATTCATAATTCCAATAAATTTTTCCTGGACTTTCAGTTTCTTTAGAGACTAAGAACTACGATTTAAACGAAGATAATGCTTGATTTTCATCAAATCTTGCACATATATTGAAACAATTTCTAAAGTCTAAAATACATTTACTATTCTTTAACAAAATTTCAATTTTTAACAAATATATTTATTATTATTATAAATATTATAAATATAAAATATTAAATATTAATATTCTTTTCCATTTTGCAAAAGATAACTAAAGGCTAGTTCTCATTTGAACCAAGTATACCACATGACAATATATGGAATACAAACATAACCTTTAAATATAATTACGAAAGTAAATAATGAGCAAATGAGGAAATATTTGGACATCATTTTTGAAAAAAAAGTATTTCGAAGACAATACCAGATTTGAACATTCTATAAATGAAAATACAATTGCTTTTATAAAAAGTTTGCAGTAGAACATTTTCAAGTATTTCCAATAAACATAAATAAAATAGGTAATTTATTATTTTAATGATAATTAACTTTTTGCAACAATGTCAACTCATTTTTTCATTATTGTTAAAATACAAATTTCGAAATCTTGTTCAAAAGTATTTTTAACTTACAATAAAATTTACTGATAATAATAATAATCAACGAAATACTTAAGTTAAATTGTTTATAATTTTAAATAATTAAAACAAACTGTATAAAGTATATATAAATGAATTAATTCTATATTCATACAATCTTAAAATATTTGTACAACATATACATGAAAGAGTATTTATAAACAACAATTTTGCAAACTTGACTCTATTTTTACGTCAGTTTCAATTTATAAATGCAAGTTATTCGCAACTTTTTATAAAACGAAATTATTTATCCGTATCAAAATGATCAATGTACATATAAATAGATATTATAAGTATTTATATCTCTGAATTGCTTGTTTTTTTCTTGTTTTTATTTTTTTAGATCAAGGTTGTCTGACTTTAAAACATGTACATTTCTGATTGGGCCAACTTTTCAAAAGTTCAAGTCGATTGGATATATTTATCCCCCCTACATTTCTATTGCAATATTTTATTAAATTATTTACTTGAAATTCTAGTTCAGTTTTTGCATAGTTGCAGGATTATTCGCAATTTCTTAAATGTATTTTTCTTGTAAACAATGTACATATGTTTAAATTATAATGAAAGAAAAGAAATTTGATTTTTCACAAAGTTAAAGTTAAATAATTTTGTGTTTTTAACGAGTGATTGTGAAATTAAATAATTTATGTGTTTAACAATATTGTTTTGTTTAATTTATTTTTGTAAGGTAAGTATATTCAGTATAAAGTTGAAAAAACATGAAAAACTATTAACGCAATAAATTTTAATATTAATAAACAATTCAAAAATGTTTTAGTAAATTTAATAACATAATTTAAAAAAGCTGTTTTTAAAATAAATTCATTTGTATATACATAGCAATTCATTTTATTAATATAAGAAAGATAATATAAAATAAAATTTTATTTTATTAAGAAATTGTTTATGTTACATTAAATATTATTAATTTTTAATTTCTTATTAAAATCATTTTCACATTATTCATTCAATAAGAAATCTTGCTAATAAACATATTATATTAAAATAATTGATTTTAATTGCAGAATGTCGTTTCCGAGCAAGAAAGACCGGGCAGCGTGTTGGGGAAGTCGGGATGATTACTGGAAATGTCTGGATGAAAAATCGGAAGATGAATGTAAAGATGTTAGAAAAGCGTATGAAAAATTATGCCCTGCACTATGGGTTAGTTAAACAACTTTTTTAAGTTCAAAACTATATTTCAAAGTATTTTCTTGTATACAATTTACAATTATATACAAGAAATTAATTATAAAGAAAAATAATTTGATTTTTGACTGAAACTTGTTTTAGGTAAAACACTTCGATCGCAAACGAGAGTATCTGAAGTTTAGAGAACAAATAGAAACAAAAGGGTATGTTCCTGAATTTCCAAAAAAAGATCAAGAGGCTAAACTATGATAACTTTAATTCACTAATAAGATTGTTGTGTATGGTAATAATTGTCATGATTTAACATTGTTAATAAAGAGCTTTAAACATATTATCATATTTCATTTATTTCATAGAACTGCTTATTTCTATATAATTTTTAAATTAGCTAGACTTTTTTTAGAAGTTTGTTAGACTACGATTTATCTTTATTTTTTAGCGCTTATTAACGCTTGTTTAATAAAATAAAAATAAAATAGTTTTTTTTATTTTTAATTTACATTTTTTTATTCACAAATTTTAATTCTAATTTTATACATCAACATTATAATAAATTTAATTTAAAATAGACTTTTGTTTTACAATAACTCTAAATTTATAAAAAAACTGAATTTTAAAAGAAATTGATTAATTTTACATTCTTTTTAATAAATATTAAAAAAATATGTATTAATACGAAAATATTTATTACAGATTATATTTAGAAGAAACTACTTCAACAGCAAAGGAATCAGAAAGACATTCATCAAAACGCTCTCTTTATTCTTTGCGACCCACGTATCAGCATTCAACGAAATAATAATTCAAATGTAAAATTAAACAACTTACATGATGACTATTTATCCCTTCAAATAAAATAGATCATTACATAAGGTAAT
The DNA here is from genome assembly GCA_022817425.1 of Gryon sp. ZL-2020. Lineage (NCBI taxonomy): Eukaryota > Metazoa > Arthropoda > Insecta > Hymenoptera > Scelionidae > Gryon > Gryon sp. ZL-2020. Next base: position 9,711 of record JABFPJ010000439.1, on the reverse strand, counting down.
ATGAACTTGAAAATTAATTTTCCTTGGCAAAATTTCAGAGTAAAAGTTTGTGGTATTTAAAGAATCATTTTATTACAGATGGATTTGAACACAATTTTGCAGAATCTAAATAACGTTAAGGAAGTGAAAGTTTTACGGGTAAATAAAATATTAATCAATTTTACTTCCATTAAAAAATTATGACTTTATTAATACATTTGTTAATTAATAATATATTTCAGAATATCATTACATTGCCTTCAAAGAATGAAGATTTTGAAAAAGTCAAGCCATTGGTTTCAAAACTGGAAGATCTCCTAAGAAAAAATGATATAATTGGTAAAGATAGTATTTTGTTAGCATCACAGGCTTTGTTTTCACTGTATGCGAATTTTAATCGAAAACATCTTTCGGATACTTTAATATCTCTATTAGAAACTCAACAAAATAGTAATGACGCTGAATGTTTGAAATTAACTGTTACTTTTGGATATCTACAATTAAAGGAAAGTTCCAATCCAAATGAGATTTTGATTTACACTTCAGACATTTGTAAATTATTGTTCAACATTATTCAACCACATTGCATCAGTTACACAAAATATTCATATTTCGCTCACAAAGTTTTATACCAATGGCTTGTTTCCACCAGTAGAACAAACTTTTGGAAAAATGACGTTAAAGATGTGGAAAGTTTGCTGGAAGAAATTCTCTTTTCCAACTGGCAAAATTCGATTCAAGATATTGCAAAAAGTAATTCATCCAAAACATTCAGTCTTTATTTAAAAATAATGAATGAAAAGTATCCGGGATATTTGAAGTTTGTATTGCAAAAATGTATTCAGTGTATTTCTTGGAATCATGTGATTAAGTATAAAATTTTGGTGGAAGTTTGTTCATTAATTAATGATAAATGCAATTTTGAAAATGATATTAAACGTGAAATACTAGATCAACTTTTGAGTAAAGTCTTGGAAAATCATCTTCAGAAAGCAGCGAGTAATGTTTTTGTAGTCATGTTGATGAGAGACTTTTTTGATGTTGAAGATGTAATGGAATCAATTTGTAAGGCTGTTATTAAATGGTCTGAAGAGTAAGTTTGAATATTTTAAAATGCAACAAAAATATCAATAAATTATTCATTTAACTTTGCTTTTCTAGAAAAAATGATGAAAATGTGTATTTAATATATAAGTATATTTTGCAAAAAGTTATTAAGCATAGTAAAGCATCCAATAGAATATTGATGATCAAAGAAGAGGCAGTTCCGGAAAATTTATTGTATCAAATTTATATTCGATCTTTGAATAATAATTCCATTTTATTGCAACTTAACAAAAGTAAGTATGAACAGTAATGTTCTTTAATTATTTAAAATATCAATATTTTGATACAATTTAATTTTTCCAGATTGTCAAATTGGTTCCTTGAAAACTGACTATCAAAAGGCAGCATATTTATCTTTGATTGTAAATTGCAAAACAACGGAAAAATGTATATTAAATTTCGTATTCTCTGCCATTTCAATATGGGCGAACACAGAATCTTTATATCTTCGAAATGAAATGATTCGAAATTTAGACATTCTTTTCAATCGTATTCACAAGTCATCTGATGATCAGCTGAATAGTTTAATGTTGTCCAGTCTAAAGAAATTACTGGATTACTGTCTGGGAATGGCCAGCACTTATCAACGCAAAATTTTAGGACTTACTATATACAGAAATATACTTCGTTCAACAAATGGAATGTTGGCATTTGGCCATAGTCATAATTGTTTGACGAATAAAACACACGAAATGCTTAATATAGAAAACAACGAGAATCGCAAGAACGAAGAAAATAATATGAGAAATCGATTGTTTAAACTTGTTTTGGATCCAGCCAATGACATTAGAACGATGGCTGCAGATCTTCTTATTGCTTATTATATTTCAAAACCATTAACAAGTTCGGAAATTCAGGTGAAAAGAGAGAAATGAAAATAATGTTTGAAATCAATGTTCTTTTTAAATTAGAGTAAAAATAATATTTTCTTTGTTTTAGTTAATACAAGAGGAAGCACAAAAGCGGAGCAACTCTCTGAATTTTTATGAAGCTGAAACAGCTGCGATTTTAATTAAATTGTTGTACAAGTGGCGAGTTATGGATTGCGATTTAAATTACTGGATTTCAGAAGCAAGACACCAACTCAATTATATTAAACGCGACATTTATTTAGCTACTTGCAATAATAAACCATTTTATGGCATTTTGATTATTATATTGGAAAATTTACAAATTAGAATAGAAACACTGAATGTAAACGTTGATAATTGCTCTCAACTACTGAATTTATTGGAGGAAGCTGTGAAATATTTTACAGAAACTTTATTAGTGTCGATACAATCTTCAGGTGCTTATTTTAATGTTGTATTTTATATCAATTTACTATTATTTTTTGTAATAATTTATGCATTGTTTAATTGCTAGAATATGAATCCACTGTTGCGGGAATCGGAGTTGTAATACAAGAAACCGTCCCAACTTGCAATTCCGATTGCGATGATCTTAATATAAAGCCGGAACATCGGAATATTTTTACCTGTATTTGGAGATCTTTGAAGGTATGTATTTGTTTTATTACTAAAATGAATATATACATTTAATTTAATAATATATATAATTTACTTTCATAATTGTATATTTAGGCTGCTTGTGAAATAAGCGCAGAACTGGCAATAAAATCAACAACTGATGACATCCAAAAACGATCCTGCAACATAATTTTAAATGTTTTGTTAAAATGCTATCATAAAGGAGCGATCAAATCTGCTGGTTTTTCATTAAATCGTGTTTGCAGGTATCTGAAAAAGAATTGATGCAAATTTTTTTAGAAAATGATTTTAGACGATAATTGAATTCTTATAATGAATTTCATTTACAATTTATTTACAGATATTTTTGTGAAACCAATCAAACAAATCCAATAATCAGCATACTTGAAAATCAGATAAAAACTTTATGCAATTTAGTCAAAAGTAACGACGAAGAAGCCGGTCTTACTATAGCCTTTCACCGAATTGTTTCCGGAGACGTGAGACCAAACAAACCATTTTTGCATTACGCGGCAGAAACGTTGTTGAGCTTTTTAAAAAATTGTCTGAAGCACATGAATCTGGGAAGTGACGTAGAAAGTCCTCTTCCTTGTGTTCTGCAGCTAAACTTTTTACAGACATTAATCGAAGATTCACAACTTTTATCTTCAATAATAATTTACTTGGAAGATGCTTGTCTGATTTGCTTGGAATATATGAAGGCAAAAGATTTTTTGATAAGGTTTACACAAAATAATTGAAAATAATATAGTATGTACTTAAGGTGGTACTATCATTAAGGCAAAATAGTCAGAATTTGATGAAAATTTGTAAATATCTTTTCTTCCATGAAAGTTATTGCAAAAACTTTTATGTACATAAATTAACTTTTAGACATGATTATTTATAAGAATACGCTACCTAATGATAGAACCACCTTAAATAAATTAAATAAACTTAAAATATAATACAAAGTGTATTTGTTTAAACAGAAATGCTGGAATGCAGTTATATGGTGCGATAATTCCTCGCTTAACTGGCCAAATTTCATCAGTGGAAAATACGTTTGGCTACGGCTATTCCGTATCTCATTTTGTGATTCATTATCCACGTCTTTCAGCGCACGTTTTAACAACATTAGAATCTATTTCCGCAATCTCACAAAGCGGAACAATTAATCTGGAAATGTATTCAAATGTCTCGAACATCTTACTACTATTATCGAAATTGTTCATCGGCGGCAGTGAATTTATCGATTTTATGATCGAAGATTTTATCAATCGAGTACGAACTTCGCTGCAAAGTTTTCTCAAAAGTCATATTGCGTTTGTGAGAATGCTCGCGGCAAAGGTTTACGTTGCTTTGATTGGCAGATCGAAAATAGTCGATGAATTTGTGAATTTGGCTAATAGAATATCGACGTTAAATAATGAAAATGAATTACATGGTTTTTTGTTATCATTCACTTATTTGAAAGCAAAAATCAATCTTGAATATAAACCTATGTCGCAGCAATTTTCGCAAACACAACTGTTGAGATTTTGGTGTCGAAGATCTCTTTGGTTAAAACGAATGAAACAACCCTGCTTTCTTGTTGAAACTTTGTTGCTGAAAAATCCCGAGATTTTTTATATTCTTGGATATTTGCAGAATATTGTAAGTTTAAGTGGTATAATATAATAATTTATCATTTTTACGTTCCATTAAATAATGTTTTGTTTTAGGATATGCAACCTTTGACAACAAACGAGTTAAAATTACTGATTTTTCCAACCGAATTGTCAGTTTTGCCAGCTTTTCATGACTTCGTTAAAGAATTAGTCAATCAGTACTGCAAATACGATCAAAACTGGACAAATGTGGAATTTATAGAAACTTTATTGACTGATTCGAATCCAGTGTACGGCGTATCATTTTTCGAATTTGCCAAAGTGGACAATTTGAAAACAGTTGTCGACAAAATAAATCACATGTTACGTTCGATATATGTTCATAAATGCAAAGATTTTGCAGACACGAAATATCCTTGGATGAAATCCTCATTATTCAAAGTCTTACATTCCGAAGTCGTGAAATCGATAGCTTCCCATCGATTATTTGATAGACATCATCAAATAGATTCAAGCAATGCAGGAATTCCATTTTCCGAAAATGATATTAATCAATTGAGCGAATGTTCCGTGACATTGAAATTGTATTACACAAAATTGCATAAATTTTTTACTTTTAGTTACAATGGTTATTTTGAATTGTCCGATGTGGAGAAAAAATTTTACGCTCACTTTATACTTTGTGGATATAAAGTTAATCAGGATAACATCGACTTTTATCCTTATGTTCTTTTGATTGCACGAGACGATGTTCCAGAAGTTCGAGATACTTTTGCCGATGAAATTGAAGAAAGTATTTATTGCGAATTTAAGGGCTTTTGTTCGAAAATGCAGTATAGCATAATGCAAAGTTTGGTAAGGTTGATTAAAAAATTATGGATTTACTTTGAATACAATTATATATAACAATATATTTTCTGTCAATTTTCAGGATAAAAATGTGATTACAACAAAAGAGTATCTTTCAAAATGTCAGCTTCTCTTAAATTTAGTTCGGATAAAAATTTACGAAGAAGATAATTCTTGTAATAATTATATTACATGGTATCATGATGACGTATATTTGCTGAATTTTATCAATAATTTACTTGATATAAAAACGAAGCTTTTAAGGAATAGTACGGATGATCATGGGATAGTAAACTATGCAATACAAAGTTGTAATTTTGAAAATACAGAATACTTTCATTCCTTAAAAAGTGTATTCGATACACCAGATGTGAATTTTATAATTGAAATATACAAATACGTTTCAAACAAACTAACAGAAACTCAAAAACGATCTTTGGATGTTTAAAACGAAGTATAAAATAAAATAATTTTTCATTAAATATATTTGTTTTATTTAATGTCCATTTTGGGGTTTATACTAAAAAAAGCGAGATCAATTTTTTACGATTTATTGCATCTTATAATAAAAGCTTATTTTATATTTATAATATTACTACAATTATGGATAACATAGACAGTAGCATTTCTAATCTATTATAATATTTTATTCTTATTCGGTGTCGAGTCTTGAGAGTAAATTATACATTATATACCTAATGGTGATTTTGTCTAAAACTTGTTCAGCACTGTGCCTATTTTCAGACGGTAGGTCAAACTCAATTCGACGCTTGAATATAACAAAAGTGGTGATTGTTTAAAATTAATGTTTAATCATATAATCAATCTAAAATTTCGAAAAATTTATGTGACACAATTACCATGATATTATTTTTATAATTAATAATTATCTCTTCGTGCATTATAATATAATTACTTAAATATTTATATTATATAAGAATCATTTGAATACACCACTTTCATTACGTGAATTACCATCTGAAAGAATGTATTTACAATGCTCAGGGCAACTTTGCTAATAATTACACTAAATAAATTCTTATTTATATTTAGTCTAATATAAAATTACTTTAAAAAATTATTAAACCTAAGTGCAATATTTATTAATATAAAAGATTTCTTGAATGGTATGAATATAATACATTGACACTTGTGTAACTGAATACAATGCAAGTAGAAATGCCAATGTATTAACGATGTATAACGAAATTATGAGGAGCATTTGCAGATATATTTATAATATATATATATATTTATATATATGTATATTCATTCATATTTATAGTATTTATATAATTTTGTTATTATCAATATTCTAGCAAATTTCTCCATCTCTTTGTCACGATTATTTATCTTCGGTAATTATTTATAACTAATTTAAATAGTCTCGTTTTACACAATTAAAGTAGAAAAAAATTGATTCACGCGAGAGTTAAAAACTGACACAACAGTATAACTTTTGTCACACGTAAACGTACGTGCTGCGTAATAAAAAAAATTTTGCATTTATAATCAATTTTATGTGCTAAAAATTTGATTATAATTAGATTAAACGTTCGCGCTTGCCAATTGCCGATGAAAAATTTGTTTGTTATTTGGAAGATTGATTTGTTGCAGTCGATGATTTTGTTTTCTGCGACGTTTCTGCACTTTCGCTGTTTACCGTTTGTTCAACGTCCATCTAAAATCAAGCAAAAGAAGAAACAATTAATATCATTTAAAATCATTCATAAAAAATTGTTATTAAATGTTGCGTTAAAAAGAATCATTTTTTGAGTGTCAACATTTAATTTGATTACATTCGTCATTTTAATGTTTATGATAAATGCATTTTATCATTAAGACTGCAATTGGCTTCGTCAGACTTGTTTTATAATGATGCCAAAATACTAAGTCCTTCGAAACATAAATTACACGTGACAAATCAAATTTGTTTACTTTAGACTATTCAATGAATCACAATTCACGTATATGCTGAATGATAATAAGACTTTATTTATAACATTTTGCGGAAATAAACATCTAAAGATTAAAATATTAATTATTTTTATTAAAAAAAAACCTTACTTGCTTTTATATAAATGTTTAATTTTAATTAATTTAAATTAATTAATTATTAAACTGATTTTATGTTAAACAATAAACAAAGAAAAAAAGTTCTTTTTATTGTTAATAAGAAAAAAAGCTCATTCACTTTAAACATTAATTAAAGTTTCAAAGGTAAAATAATATTGACACAAAATAAGTTTATACATCTAAAATGACAAACAAACTATAAATTATTTAAATTATCTTAGAACGAACATCTTTTTGTAACAATCCAATAAATGTATCAAGTTATCTCTAATAATTATTATCAATTATCTCTAATAATATTACACAATAAAAATTATTACTATAATACTTATTATCTATGTTCGATGAACATATTTAACGATAAACTTATCTAATAACAATGAAAAAAGAACAGGAAAATAAAAATCCAAAAAAAGTGACAAATGAGGGCAAATTTCTTTCGACTTTATTTTTTGAACAAACGCAAAATTACATGAATTTTTTTGTTAAACAAAAGTAAAATAACAAAATAAAAGATACAAAAAAGCGCCAATTTTGCTTCTACAACATGATAAAACCAAAAGTCTTACAAAAAAATCGTTCTAAAATTAACTTAACGATTTAAACTAAAGTTCACAAAAGCATCAATATATCATCAATCGATATATATTACCTTCTCCTCTTTTTCATCTTCGATTAAAATTGGACCGTTTTCACTTTCGTACTCTTTCAATACAGCATCGAGATTATATCTCCGTCGATAGTTAATGAAGAATGATCTGAGATGAGCCTCGGTTTTGGTGCCGATTACGTCCGCGATTGCCGCAAAATCTTTGCCGTATTTGCGTACGCCTTGTACCGCAAGCAGAAGCTCGTCATTCGTCCAACGCGCGTTGATACGATTCGACACTTCGGTGGGTCTCAAGTCATCAATTCCATCGCTTGTTTTGCGCTTCAAAGCACTCACCTGTTGCTTATTAGACTGAATCTGTTTTTTTGCAAAAAATAGAAAAACACACTTGATTATACATTACATTCAATTTAACTCATTTTAATCTAAATTCACTTAATTTTTTTAAATAAAATAGTTTGAAAGAAACATTTTGTTATTGAAGAATAAATATGAACAGATGAAAGAAGCAAAAGTGTTAATAGTTAAGCAAAACTTAAGAACCATCCCAGAAAAGAACAATTTGGATGGAAAATAATCGAGGTACTTAATTAACTATGAAAAGAAGCGAACGTAAAAAATGTATCCACACGATGGTTGCTTTTGAACGTACTTGTCGTTTGAGGCTAACTATTTCAGTTTCAATGGCTTGCAGAGTGTTGTTAGCTTGGTACGGCTGACCGGCCAGAGCCGCTAAGTCATCGTGGTTAACAACCAGTCCACGCGGTGGCTTTCGTTTGTTCGTACGACCCGGCATGGAACTTAATGGCCGCACCACCCCAGTGCGCCTATATCGATATATGTCAGTTCATTCAATTTTTTTTTGTTTTTGCTTTTGCAGCTTTAAATCCAATTTAATTGCTCAAAGAAAGTTCACACGAAATCATTTAATAAGTAAACAAATGAATTATTAAATATTAACTAAAAATGAAAAAAAAAAAAGGTTTAAAAGTAATCATCATTTTTTAATCCTGGAAGCATTTCAGGATAAGTGGCAGCTTGCGGTCAAATTATGTGTGAACGTTCTTCGGACATAATTTGACTTAAGTTCACTGACCTCCAGTGCAGATAGCAGCTATGACACGCATGTCCTTTGGGTGTATGACGAACGCTTTGACAAGCAACGCCGCAGTTGCTACACGACCCCTACAACATATAATGCCCTTTTAAAATCTCGTCCCTCCCTGATTTGAAAGATCAAAAGTTAAGGCTTCTTCTTGTTCTTTTTCTACTAGTTTTTCCATTTTTGCAACAAAGTTACTTTTAATGTCATAGTGTTTCAGAGAATGTAAAATTTGCAAATTCAAATAAATTAGGAATATGTTTTTGTATGATATTGAGAATTCTCTAAAACATTCTACATAAAATGAAAAGAAATAATGCAACTACTGAATCATTTACCAACTTATTCAAATTCACGGGGCACATCATGTTGATTAAGTTTCATTAGAAAGATTAGTACAATATTTTAGTTTCTTTTAATGGCGCTATCTTTTTGGAGTTCAGTTGAAAAATAATTGCAATTGATATTGAATCAAATTAAAAAAAATAGTTTATTTCGTGGATACTTTTCGATAGCAGGAAAGATAGAATAAAATTAGAAATTACATTGAGCAATTAATTTTATTCATATTTACAATTATGTACTACATGCCGTATTATAATTTAGTAGATAATAAAACAAAATTATTATACATTTTACGTGTATATTAGAGAAATATATATGATCAGAAATATAAGAATAAAAAAAATAATAAAAAATATTAAATATTGTACAATAATTTTGTTTTACTTAAATTTACAAATTGTGATTTATACTCATTATATACAATTATGACTTATTCGCACCAGAAGATAAATTAAACAAATTAATTTACAGCTTTACTTTCATATTCAAGTTATACAAGTAATGAATTTGACAATTTGTCTTTTCTTTTTTTTTTTTTTTTTTTTTTTTTCTTTCTTTCTTTTT
>JABFPJ010000438.1:0-41850 GCA_022817425.1 Gryon sp. ZL-2020 | reverse complement strand
GATACTTGCCTCATGTGGGTCTAATGTGGCCCAGATCAGAAAAACTGAGAACGGGTTTTGTTAAGGCTATCCTTATCATGGCCATACGCTAGGTGTGGCATGCCTCATCAAATTTTTACTAGGGTTTTAATTACGTTATTTTTCCATTTTTTATTGGTTTCTTCTAAAATAGTCAGATTAACTTTTGTATAAGATCATATATTTGTATATAAAAATGAAAAAATATTTTGCGTGAAGAATGTGAAAGGTTTTTGAAGTACATCAAACGAAATATTTGGAGATATATTATTAACATAGATGAACTGTTGAGTTTTGAACACAGAACAGCAGTCACATATTTTTGAGAAATTTCTGATATATTTCAAAAATTTCAATTACACTTGTCATGCACTCGAAGATATTTCTATAGTTTCAAAGCAACCTTAAAAGTATTCAAACAATTTATAAACGTGATTAAATAAGTGACTGTAATGGGAATTTGAGTGTCGTTGATTCTGTAAACAACTTCAATGCAAATTACAATGCTAAATATAAATATATATGATAATAATAATTTACGAACAAAATTATAAGAAACGAAAGAATAATAATAATTCAATTTTTTGCGCTAAATTGTTGAATATGTGTAAAATTGACGTTATATATATACCAAATTACTAAGTTATCGTACGGACGAAATTTCTTATAAATAATTAGGTCATTTAATTTACTAGAGGTTTCTCGTAATTATTGCGCGCTTTATACGATTTATTGATTTTACCGTCTGTACTTTATTGAAGAGGTATTTCTATTTTGAAAATGAGTAAAGCTGATTTTTTCCGATCATTTTTCAATTATGATTTTCGAATGTCAAAAAAGACATACGGATTATTACTATTTTTGAACTACCAAATTAGTTATGGCGTCATTCAATTGAATAATCAGCTTAATGTTAAGATGCATTTTCTTGAAATTACGTTTTAATATATTCATAAATAGAACTTATATTAGTTTCATATACATATAACATGTTCATTAGTTAAAGCAAAATTAACTTGATAAATATTGACCTTTATTTAATTATTATTATTATGAACATAATTTAGTTAGATTATCGAATAGTTTCTTACGCATCTGAGTGTATTTTAATATGTGAAATCAGATACTGCGGTTAGTAAAAGGTTGTGGTTATTCACAACCACTTATTGGAGATCTGCCCTATAAAATTAAACTTGAAGTGACAAATATTTAAAAGTATGTTGCGGTTATATGATACTATTATCTATTTGTAATATAAAATTTTATTTTCATGAAAAACGATAGTTCTACTTTTCTACAAAAAGTTGAAAGTAGGATATTTGAACTGGATCTAACACAATTTGTCTGATAAAATAATAATTATTGTATAAGAATAACGTTATCACATTCGTAATACTTAAATATGTGTTTAAAGTACTCACGTGTAAATAGGTACACTGTCATTGTTCTTAAACCAAAAAACCATCCTCAAAGAATCACCGTTTGGGGCAGTAACGTCGCAAGGTAATTGTGCGTTTCGTCGTTCAACGACACTGATATTCGTAATGGGCACTGAAATAAAAAGTAGAAAACATTATTGATAAAAATTTCAAAAGTAAATTTTAATGTATTATATGTTTGTTATATCTTTAATTTGTGCAATTTTTCTTCTTTTGTTTATTGTTAATCTGTGTTAATACAATTTCCGTGTCTTTTTATTTATTACTGCAAAAATAAAAAAAATAGTTTTGATAACACATGCATAAACAATTTTGCATTTTCTTTCTGCCGTGCTGGAGAAAAGCTGCTCAATTTTCTGTGTTAGAAAAATAATGAAATATTATTGTTCTATATTGTCATATTATGGAACTACGTATATATAAGGTTAAAGTCGTTTCGAATAGCCCGACATAAAATCGCCATGTGTCTTCCTGTGTATATTCTTTACGGAAACTATATCGTATGCAATAGAGCGAAAGGTAGACTATTTCTGTTGGATATGACATTTGTCACTCACTTATATTTCGGTATCAAATTATTACCTATATAAAATACATTATTTTAGAATCTTTTTTTGATTTTTCGTTTTTGTAAAGCAACATTTCTGAAATGTAGTTTTGATATTTATTATTTTTTAAAGTAGAAAATAATACATTATTTTCATGTATGCTTGCAGTAAATGTCACTGATAAAAGCTATGTTAACATAATTCAGTTGCATCAAAGTTGTATTCTATATATAAAAAATGCAGAATATGCATTTTTTATGTAATACCAAGAGAAAACTAGGTTCCTTGTCATATCGGGCATATTTGTTAGTTAACTCGTATTTTATTACGATATTATTCTGTATCTATATTATAATCAAAGTTCAGTCTGTGGTATCGCAATCGTGTAATACAATAGTAAAAAAGATTAGAAGAAAAAACATCCGGATTATTATTATTATGATATAATACAGAATAATAATGTTAACTATATTTTTTTATTTCCAATAAAATGTATGAATATTAGAAAATTCCTTAACATTAGATTTCCTCAAAGATTTATTTAATTAATGATAATTGATAGACGTTGTTTATACAATGAATATAATCATGACAAAGTAGTATTTCATTTGATTCTTTTTAAAACCTATTTAACGACTTGCATTTACGATGAAGAATGTTGAAGTCGTAAGATTTTAAAGGTAACTTTGCACTTTGACACACTCCAGTTGAAATTACCGCAAATCGACATCTATAGTTTTAGCCATTTTTCCGTATCCCCATATAACGTATAGAATAGCATGTGCGAAGTCGTGCATTGTGCTTTACGTAAAAACTTAACATTTTCTAAGTTTCATATAATCATTGTGAAATATCACTATCAGTTTATCATCTTTGTCAATTTTTTAAATATTTTTTGCCATACGTTTCTTAAACAAATATTATTTTAATGTGAAAAAATCGTTTGTTTTGACAATCATTTAAAAAGCAAATAAAAAGAATTTCAAATAAATATTTTAAAATGGATGCTTTTATTATTAAATATGTATAGTTTGTTTTTATATCCAAAACAAATAATTTAGTCATTAACAAATTTGCATACTTCCATAAAATATCATAATTTTGTATAATATTTAGCAAAATGAATGTAGCAATGTATTAATTGCAAAATTCATTACACATACAAACGAATATAAAAATATCATGTCGCTATATTCGGCCAATTTTGAACGCATATTCCGAATTTGAATATACTATGAATCGACTTTGGTACGTTGTAATTTAGTTTGTTTAGATTAATTCAAGTGCAATTTTATCAAATCTCTATAGAAGATAAATACAAAATGTATTCAATATCACAGCTATTCAGCCGCCAAAATTGTGATTTCAATTTACATATAAAATCAGCAGAATTTCAGTTGATTGTAAATAATACTAATTTATAAATTGATTGATTGATGTATATTAATCGTAGAAAAGTTTCTGTAGAGACTCAACGAGATTTACTACTTTTAGATTTCACACGCAATATAGTTTGGTCGTCCACGATTGAACTATTTGCAATAAAGGTTTGTTTACCACATTTACATTCCAAAAAATGCTTTCAGATTACACATTGAAAAGAATTATTATGCATGAGCAAACATGCAATCTTGTGATTTTCAGTAGATTACATGTTAAGATTGAAATTTTTTATTTTTTAAATGAATCTCAATTGAAATATGTTATATTATGATTATTTATCGTCTTTTTTCATCCGAACAGTTTAAGACGCTTCTAAATTGAATTATTTATTTCCAATTATAGATTTTTCACCAAAAATATTGTTGCTAAAAGAAAGGAAATGGCTTGTATTGTAAATTATTCATTAAGTACTAATATTGGTTCTTCATCAATTTGACAGATTTAATAAGTAACTTTTTTAATAATTCATATTGTAAGAACTCACAGAATTCGCAATTTTGAAAGAAAATTAATTAAAGTTAAAATTGTAACAAATATGTAATATCCAGAACTAAAAAATGAGTTTTTATTTATTATTATATGTTTTGTAAAATGATTAACCAAAGTTGTTTGAATATTTGGATAATGCAAACTATTTCATGAAATATTAATGTAGACAAAACATAGTCACGTTAAATTTATTGCAATAATCGCTTATTTAGTTGAAGTTCGTTGAATTATGCTTTACGGGAGAATATTTTTTTTAATATTAAAAAAAATATGACAACGTTCGATATATTAGGTAGAATTCAGGCAAGTACAAAAAGTAAATAAATTATTATTATTATAAATTTTATATTAATTTTTTATAATCATTTAAAAAATGTATACTCATATTAACAACGAAAAAAATGTATGAAATGTAGTTCGTGAAATGTATTTATGATATAAAATTATAACTTTGCATTATTTTAGCATGTTAATAGTATATAATAATTAATATTGTATTTATTGTAAAATGTATAATTCTAGAATTATACATTTGATAATGAATGCATATTTCATCGAATTTCGAAAAATTCTAAATTTCATAAAAAAGTTGAAAATTTACGAAAACCGAAAAAAGTTAATGTCATATTAATTACGTATATAATATTATATAATATATTATAATATAAGCATTATACAATATTTCTGTTACACAATAAAATTAAAATTTTTCCCTCAAGCGATTCGTGTTTATTAAACAAGATTAAAAATACCTACAGAATTGACTTATATTATATCTTACCGGAACATCTTAGTAAGTTAAATTTGTAGAAAGAGATTTAGCTACAAGTTTTGATTTAGACGAAACCACAGATTTGGCATCATAGAATTGACCAAAAGTCTAGTTAGAACTTTGGTGGTAAGATTAGATGTTCATTTAGTCAAAAAACGCAACTTGGTTTTTGGCTGAGTGAACTTAGTTGTTTATTAAAGTTAAAAATATTTTTGCAAGATTTCAGCTGAATCGCAATTTTATAATTTAAATGACGTAGACGAAATGTCAAACTAATTTTTACCATGTTATAACAGAATATACTTTCTTTAGCCTGAAATATGACAGAGACATATAAATACCACTATATATTTCTTGCAAATTTAATAAATCACTTGAATATTGAAAAATATATGAAAAAAAGTTCAAGAATATACGTGGAAGATTTTGAGTTACATTTTTTGTAGTGAAATATTGTGTAGGTTTACAACATGTTAAACTTGAGTTGGATTTTAGAGAATGAAAAAGAATTATTGTCAAAATCAGGTCTAATCTGTGGTCAGATTGAATCAAATTGCTGTGACAATTATGGCAAATCATAGCAAATTCCATTGGTTGAACATTCATTGATAGCATTGTCATGTGGACAATGCTGCAATGAATGTGAGATAACATTAATTTGCGGTTAAAGTTATGACTATTTTCGCGACTGTACACATGGCAATATTTGTACAAATTATGAATTGGTGTATAATGTGCTTTTTAACATTTATAAATAATGGTAAAATAATGAACATCGTACAAATTATCGTGTATTTGACTAATATAAGTAATAAAGTAAATTACAACGACAAAAGGCTGCAGTTCTTGATTATTGTCAGGGTACTAATTTTCCCATTAGCATTTTTCTCACGCTGAGAATAACTTCTAGTATGTCTACACTATTCCGAGTGCAGCTTTTAGAACTGCGGTTAGACTATGCTATATTCAAGTCCGAGTTTCAGCAGTTTCTATTTGAAGTACCGAATATACGTAATTTAACGGAGATGTTATTATATATGGCCAATATATGTGACAATAGCGGTCAAATTTACCAATATCTATATTTAGTAAGAAACAAGATTAGTCTACTTTCTTATGATATTACAATTATTACTTATTATTATTGCAAACAATTGTTCAAATATTCTCTGTAGTGATGGGTTCTTAAAATATATGTTTAGACAATATATAAATATTTAAATGTGTATTAGTAAGCAACAATATTATGTATTCAGTAATACATGATTGCACACAGCAATAATGCTTTCTTAATACATAAAGTAGAGATGCTTTGAATCACTGTATTTTCCTTCTCTGCATCCCTAAGATGCGACGATAAGCACATCACCTTCGCCGATCTGCTTTGAATCTCTGATTAACTTACTTCTCTATCTTTGATGAATTTACTCCTCATTCTGATGAAACTTAACATTGCTTCGTTCACTTTATAAACTTTCAAAATTGCATTGAAATATTATATGAAAAAATCAACTTTAATGCTGTATTTGCTATGTAAATGAGAACAAAAAATAATACTCTGTTAAATCATCTTTTCGTGTGAAATCATGCAAATTTTATTTTTGTTCCTTTTATCATTTCATTTCTATAAAGAAAGAATACATTTATATTTATAATTACAAAATTCTATTCTTATAATATGTGGCTTAATCAGATATAATTATAATTTTACTAAACATAGCATATTGTTCTAAATAAACTTATAATGCAAATTATCTATGGAACTGTAACACAATATTAAGAACATTCGAGATATACAAATCTATATAATCCTATTTTCAGCTAGAACGCAAATGTTAAGCTAAGTTTATACTTTTGTGTACGCATATCTATTTTACACCAATTGTTTTTATAATATTTTTTACGTCAGAATAATGATTAAAACTAAGATTGTACCTTCATAGACATCATAATTATGTCATGTTATATTATTTTAACAATAGCAAGGTTTGTAACTTTAATTAACATGAACAATAAGTAGTTGTACATCATCATTACAATTATATTTTACTTGACATAAATAATATAAAATACACGGAATTCAACTAAGACTTAAACATAATACATAATTACATTTTGCATATATTGTACTTCTAATACGCAAGTATATATGAAATTAAGTATTTCTAGACTATATGACCATTGCAGATATCATCGTATTGTTGAAAGTAATATTTGCCCAGTGCTGGGCCTGTTTCGAATTTCCGTTTGAATATGATAACGGTTGCTATGGTAACGATTTCTATGGTAACGCTGTTGCTCTCGTCAACGTTTGTATTAGGACAAACGTGTGCACAAGCCAGGTCGACTTGGTTCGAGTTAGTGAATGCTCGATCGAGCGTTTTGAAAAGAGTCCTTATAATAAGCACAGTTTAAATATATTCAATATATGTTAGCATTTGTTAATCTCACGTACATTTCATGTAACATTTTTTAAAATTAAAAAGTCATTGCATTTTACCTTATTTTTTTCGTTACTACATTTAGAGAACGTTCTTCAATTAGAATGTTGTATTTATTGTTTGTAAAAATGTTTTTGAAAATGTTTAATTGTAATATATATATATTTCTTCTACATTTTCATCTATTGGACAGAATAATTTGCATCTTTTATGTGACTCAATTTTTCCGTTAAAATACCTTTCCTAAACTGAAGTACGACTATATGGAACCAGTGCATTAGCTGTATAATTGCCATATGGCCATATCATATCTACCTAATACCCATACATTTTTGCATACGAGCTCGTATGCTACTTCACTCTCAGCCTCTTCAGTTAATACCTATTACAGCAAGAGTTATTTTTTCGAAACATAGTGCTGATAGAACGAAATTTTGTTGAGTAATGTCAATTTTAATTGAAATGATTTCGATGTCAAAAATATATGAATGTAATAATAAAATTTTACCAAACATTAATATTGAAACTGATGTAAAAATCGATTTGATAAAGAACGTGAATGTTTTATTAAATATATGTATTATTCTGTTCGTGTCATTGTAAAATCCTTATTAATATCAGGTAATTCGCATACATTGAAAATATAATAGTATAAAAATCAGTTCTTTCAACTAGATAATAAAAATTTTCAAATATTCAAAATATTCAAAGTTATAAGTTACATTAATATTAAGCTTATATACAATATAAACTTCGGATTGTATAAAGTTCTAATGCGATATAGCTACAAAGTATACATCTTTAATATATTTTAAAGGATTCATATTTAAATTCGGCGAATAAACTAATTAATAAGTAATATTGTCAACGTATGTAAAGTGTTGAAAAATGATTACATTGTAAAAATAACATATTCACTGCAGATCAATTCATTGTCATTAAATTAACATCGAATTTTATAGGTATAATGTCAAATATTTTTTAATTATCAATATATTTGTAATTGTGTAATTCAAGTTAAATCAATAATGAAATAATATGTGTTGTACATGATGTCGGTTTAATTGAATTATTTTTCTGTGACTTTCAGTATCACGCAAATGAATATGTAATACAATGTTTTACGTTATTTAAATAACTGAAATGTATATTGAAATAAAATTAAATGTTAACTTGGATTGAAATATATTTTAAGATTAAAGTCTACATTTGATATTAAATTTTACGCAAAAGTAGTGTAAATACTATTATATTTTCGGAATTTTATTTTTCAATGATTTTGTAGATCATTTTGTATGATATTGATTTTGATTCATTTATTTAAAATAATTTTTTTCATTCTTTTTCTTTAAATTTGTTAAATATAATTGTACGCTGAAGGGTATATACGAGAACTTATGTTAAAAATAAATATTTATTTGGATATCTGATTTATTTATATTATGTGTACATTGCTTCGATACGTCAAAAAGTATCATTTTCAAATATACTTCTATAAAATTTAAACACAGTTGTTTTTCTTATTGCACTTTTTGTTTTATTTTAAATCTAATCGTAGAGTAAATATTACAGATCTTTAATAAAACGAAGCATTTATTGATCGTATAATAAAAATACTCTAAAAATAAATTTCTTACATAATCAATATATTTATCGGAAAAATTCTTGAAAATTTGTCAACATTAGAAGTTTCATTTTGTACATATTTTGTATTGTCGATATTTGCGAAAGAAGTAAAAATTGTACTAGCGTTCTAAATAATATTCCAACGATTTTTTGTCTGTAAATGCAGTAACGTTGAAATGAAAATAAGTTTATCTTACAATCCTAACAACTGTATATATTTAGATTCATATAAATGTTGGAAAACATCATAAGAGAATTTCGAAGTTAAGATTAGCATTGATTGAAATTCATATATTTTCTAATTATTATTATAATATAAATAGTCAAAATATTATCTCATTTTTCAGGAAAAATCATTGCAGGATTTAAAAAATAGTTTCTGTATACAAAATTGGATGGATGTATATAAAAATAATTTCAAAGACACTTCGTTATATTTTGAAGTTATTCTGTCTGGTAGGATTATTGCGATAAAAAAATTGTGTTTGGGTCATAAAGAATTTTGTCTATATCATGAAATTAAAAGTGACACAAGAGCTTGTGGAGCGTTTAAAGAGGTACTTTGACCCTTGGTCAAAAACCAATGACGTATCCTCTGCGAGCTAGCACCCACAGTCCATTGTACCGGCATTGTGCGTAATCTATATTACAACCGGAAGTGGCTGCATCCTCTCTTCCGTAGACCGTAATTCAGTGTTTTGCGACCTGCAACACAATGCTCCACTACTGGAATATACGTCTGGTAGGACTTTGAAAGCAACAACGCTATACCACACAACGTTACACTATATTATATGATGTTATGATATATGCAGTTTCACAGACATTTTTCTTTTAATTAAAGAACATTTCTTCATGCTTTTGATGACATTTTGTACATTAATATTTTAACTTATACTAGAATCCGAATATTGTTTATACCTTTTATTATATTTAAAATATTTGTCAGAGTTAATTAATTTATAAACATTTATATTTGTGGCATTTAATTTCATATTATATTAATACGATTTATTTTTTAATAAAGTCAGATTATGTAATATAAGTATATTATATTGGATAATACATTACTTGGTTATGAATATACAATTGAATTTGAAATTTCATGTAATTCTTTTTTACTGGTATATCTACAAGATCCAGTAGAAAAGCTCAATGTACTAACTTTTCTGTAAAAAAAGTATGTGACCAATTTCACCTTACAGTGGGAAAAGCTGCGACAGTCAGGACAATAGACTCAACAACGATGCGCATCGTAACCCTTTGCGACCCCTGGATCATGACATAATTTATAGCCGAATTTAATATTTCTATTTCAAAAATAATTGCTGCAGTAGAAAAGCTGAAAAGACGTCATTTTTATGGAAATATACAATTATTAAATTATGCTTACATAAAAATGCTTTTAATTATATTAATTTAATTAGTATTGTTCAAATTAAATTTCTCTATATTTAACTTGAACATTTTGATGCTCTAATTTAAAAAGAGATCTGAATAATTTGCTACATAATATCAAATAATTTTACAAAATTGAAAGGATAATAGTATTGAAGACTTAAATTAAGAAGTATTATAGACTAATACAATTTTTTATTCATTCATTATCATAATAATACAAAACTAAGCGTAAAGCGTAATGAATAATTCCTGTAAAAACGGAAAAAAGTATAATAAATGCATCAATTTCTTCTTTTCAGATCGACATTAATTAAAATTTTCGTAATGATGTGGAAACTGCTATCGCTTAATTTATGTAGCGACAAACATTACTACCAGAATCAACGTGACATTAAATAGAATGTTCAGAGTAGCTTGCAGTATGTAATATGAATCAATATTATACTAATAGGATTCATAAAAATACAATTATGTTATTTTTTAAGTTTATTTTACAAACGTTTTTGTATATAGTAATTACAAATTTGAAAAGTCAACGGAACTTAATGTAAAATAAACAGTTCTTTATGATCGTAATACTAAGTAAAGTGATTTTGTGTTGAATTTAAGTAATGTGATTTTGTTAGAATGTTGGACACTAAGAATTAGTTTGCAAAGATAATCACAAATTGATGAAATGCCAAATGCGCATATGCCAATCAAACTAACTGCTCACATTGAAAACGTGGTTTTCATTCCTTTACAATTTAAATTCGTATTATCAATAAGTTATTATTAATCTATGATTAATATGCATGCAAACAGATTGTAAGATAATTGACGTTAAGTATGTCTGCAAAATGTCAATAATTGATCATTAATTGACCTTTATTGCGAATGCCGAAATATTGCAATAATTGATATACATCAAATGCTTCATATATGGTTGGTTCCGTACTTTGGCAATTTGATGATTTCATATTCAGTCAGTAATAGTAATGTATACAAAAATATGAACATAATTTAACATTTCACGTAGAAATGGTAATGCAACAAAATATATTGCCAATATTTTTTGTTGGTTTACTGGTATTGTTTGGAAATTACTATTATTAAATGCAATCATATGTTATTCTTTGATGAAATAAAAATTTTTTGTTACAACATTATGATTTGCAGTTGCACTTTTCTTTACTTTTTGGCCGTCTATCAAAGAACTTTTTAGCAAATATTTGTCGCAGCTAGGACTTCGTAGAATCGATTTCATTTTCATCTATATACTTCTCTTGAAATACATCGAATTGACTTTAAATGAAAAATTTTTTATTGTTACTCTCAAAAATAAATGATATATTTTATTTACTGCTTGTTTCAAGAAACTAATCAAATTCATGTAACATTAATTAAATGTTTTCTTTTTCGCAAAATTACTGTATTATGATTGATGAAAATAAATAGTATGTATTCAGTATGTTAGTTTTTTGGTTTTTTTCTCAGGCGACTCAAAAGAACGTTTATGTTTTTTAAACATTTCAATTTGGAAAATTGGATTTTCCAGTCATGTCATTTAAATATTTTTGCTGTATAAATAATATACATAAATTACCTTAATTTATGTATAAAACTAATAATTATTAAAGAATAAAATAGACATATTTTATAACAAGATATTCTTATTGAGTTTTGTATCCAATTTCTTAATTATATATATCGTGTATTGCATAACCATGAAGTCTTGTTTATTAAATCATGTTTAACATTCTATTAAATAATTTTTGAAATTCTATTATGTCATATTATAATACATTATACTATATACAACATCAAAGACTCTTAGTTAAATTTTGTAGTTTAATGAAATGTTTATTTATGTATAATAAATTTGAGCTTGCATTATATTTTTGTATTAACTTATATGTTATTCTGCCGACGTCATTTTTAATATGTAAGATAATGCAATTTGTTAACCGTGTATTTTTGAAGGGTAAATAAATTTCTTTTTTGCCAACATCAAATTTAATATTCTACGACTGTATAAATACACCAGCAAGGTGAAAAATGCACCAAAGCTAATACAAATAACATAATTTATGAATAACCTTTTCTTTCAAAACATGAATGAGATATGTATGTGATTCATTAAATTTTTTAACGCATTTAAATTTACAGAATTATGAAAACAGTATTAAAATCAGCTTTACAGGTTAATTTTAATTAGCATGTTTGTACAGAGCCTTTCAATTTATTACCCTGTTTTAATTTTTTAACTTCTATTTAGTACTCTGCAAATATTTTTTCAGTACACAATTTTTCACCAAAAAGGACAAAGTCAGGATACCATTAATTTTCTCATGCTGATATAAATATCAAATGGGGACGTGTGATTGAAGTAAACGAAGATTTCAAACTTGACGATGAAAATGTTACTGAACATCTCAGCACAGAAAAATTGATCAGTACTTAGGCACGCAATAATGATATATGCTGCAGATGCTGCAAATGCAAAGTATGTCTATGACAATTAAGATAAGGGTTTTCTTATGAAAGTGTCTGTAATTATAATAATAAAGTATCTATTTCAAATACATTTACTACTCTAAGCATAGATTTTCAATTAAACAGATTGTCAATGAATTCAAAGAATGAAACAACGTAAGGTAATTCTTCAATCGAATTCATTGCTTCTCTCTTCCACTAATGAAGTCGCCATTAGCTCTATCCTTTTTGCTCTTACATAGCTGAAGAATCACCTTAAGCTATTTAAATTCATGAAAATGTAGTATTTTGTACTTGAAATAAGTATGAAAGTGTAGGAATGCTTTGATATGTCAGAAACGTACCAACGAGTGTGCAGCAAACACAGCTTTTTTAATATTAATAAGTAAAACAGGCGGGCAATGTTGCCGTTACATTCTATGATATCTCGTTTTCTGTTGAGAATGAACATTACTGAAGTTTATAGAACGTTTTCATACCTGCAAGTAGACTATTATCAGCTAATAAGCTGGACGTTTTTTTTCAGTAACAAAATAAAAGAAATCTTTGTTATTGAGTTTTTTCTAGCTAAAAAAGATACCGGAGTATAAGAAGATGAAAAACAGAAGGCACTGAATATAGTTTGTTACGATTTGCAAAAATTACTTCGTCAAATTGGATAATTTTGCAGAAAACATATTTTAGCTGGATATGTACATTATATATATGGATTATTGATTGAGAAATATCATCAAAAGTCATGATATATCACTAACGTGGGAATATTAAGTGAGTTCTCAATCTGCTATTTGAAAACCAATGATAGGCGGGTAATTTCATTTGTGTCTCGGTGGTGAGATTTAGAGGGTGTGCTGTATTAGATTACATAAGATAATATTATTGGTAATCTCCATCTCAACATTAAGTTAACTGTCAAAATATATAATGAAGGATCAGTCTATAAAAAACTCAATTTTATCATATGATTTTTTTTATTTAATTGAATAAATAATAAAGTTAAATCGTAATGAAATCGTGAAATGAAAAACTGTAACCATTATTTAATTATAAATGAATATCACAATTTTGATTATATTTAATAAACTCAATTTATTTAATTGATTTAATTTAATTCAATTAAAAACATTATATTTAATTAATGAGCATAAAATACAAATATGATGAAAATAAAATTGTAGTTTATAAATCATGATTACATATTGACTATGAACCGGAATTCCTCAGTAAGACAGTTTTAACCTATGTTAATTGAGGATTTGTTAATTTAACGTTGATTTTTATTATTTTCCATTTTTCGGATTGTATAACTTTTTAGTAAATAAGAATTTAATTTTTTATTGCATATGTTGTAATGGTATGTTAATTAAATATCTATATATCTTTCCATGGTTTTAAATTCAATAGATACTTTACTGAAATCAACTACGCTAAAATTTAAGCTAAGCTGGAATCAACTAATAATCAATCACAAATCGTTTGCAGACAGTATCTCGACTGCAGACGTGACCTGTTCTTTAAATGAGGAAATCTTTTCACGAGTATAAAGCTTGTTTGGAAAAAAATCTCTAACATCTAATTAACATAAACAACTTTTACATTAAATAAAATATACACACAATTTAAGGAACCATTCATTATACCATTAATCGATGTAATATTTATTCTTTATTTGTTGTGAAAATTATCAAATCTTTTAGATAAGAATTTATATTGGATGTTTCAATAATCGAGACGAGTTATTGTATTGTAATTTAATTTCCTGAATCGAAAGAGACAACTACTGACTAATTTTAGGAGGTTCTAGACATATGGTTCTGAAGACAGGAAACCCACTTATTTCATGTATGGATCAACAGCGTTGACCACTGGCAGATATCAAGAGCACTCATCCGCGTATTGTAGGGAGTGGGAAAACTTCCAGATTCGAATTAACCGGGGAAAGCTAGAATGTGTTCACTAATACTCATAGAGCAGTTGGGGTTGGATTCATAGAGCGGCTAATATAATCATGTTGGATGGTTGTTGAAATTATTTTAACCCAGTGAATACCGTTGAAAACAGATATACAGTTGATTTTTAAATTAGAATTAAATCCTTAAACAAAGATAGCATTATTTTCTTGATATCAGTTTAAAATGATCAATTAATGTAATTAGATTATCCATTTATGAAGGTTATTATAATATAGAATTTTCGTATCAGTATTGCATTAGTTATTTTTGTCTATATACATTATTTTATGTTTAAAATATTCAATGTAAAATTACGGAAATTCAATTTGCTCTATTTCTGTAGGATATCCATTTTACAGTGTAAAGTTTCGGCATAAAATTATATTGACGTTATAAATGCATACAACACAATGTAAGTACTTATACGACACAAGAAAATTAGTGTTTGGAATCATGAAATAATCTCTAAATATAACATATTCTGTAAAATCATCATTTTCAAATCATAATTTATTGTACAACAACAATTTGTAACTGTATTTTCTGATCAGAGTAATTTTTATAATTCGAGGATCAAAACATAAATCTCTTTTAATTAAACCTGGATATATTTGTAAAAATAAACTATTGCAAGTGTTATTTTTTCATTTTATCGAAAACAAATCCTTCTTTATTGACATAAAAAGTAGGGAAATAAATACTGCTTTAAAGATTATTAAAAAAATTGAGGCAATTTTCATACCAGGTTTAGACATAACATTAAGTTTGATTAATCATTCCTTATATTTTCTGTATTCAGTACTTTGTAAAATGCTGAACAAAAGTGATAATCTAGAAAACACATAGTTTATCTTAATGCATACTAGAATAGAATCAAGAAAGTTTTAACTAGTCTAGATTTATTAATAAGTCTTTTAAGTGCCTCAAAAGTTTCTTTTAGACGAGTGTTCTTCACCACGGCCTTGTTAGTGTTTCGCAAAGACTAGACGAAACTGATCAAATTTTCAATCACATTATTTAAGTGAAGATTAATTACTGTCCACGTTGATAATAATATATTTTCAGAAAAGTGAAAGGAGAAAATTAAGTGCTTCATTCTATTTAAATTTTAACCAATTTTTCATATTAAAATCATTTTGTTTTATAACAATAAGAAATTTATGTTTTTTGTCTTAATTAATTCTATTAAGAGAATAAATTTATTCTATAAAAAGAAAATTTATTTTTAATTCTATAAAAGTTTTGTATAGCAAATAAAAATTTGTTTAAACAATTATATTATTTTTAAACAGTAATATTATATATTATTATGTATTATATATAATAAATATAATATATTAGTTGTTTAAAAATTGCATAAATTATTAAATTAACATTTTTAGCAATATTAAATTGAGTCAATATTAATTAATGTCAAATACATTGAAAATACATTTTTTTCTTACACGGAAACAAATTCTGCAATATTTCAGAACGAATATATAAAAAAATTCTGCTTTCAACTCAGTAATAATAGTAAACAAGATTTTGTTCGATAAAAGCAGAAGTGTTTGTACTCGGCAGGTTTTATTCATTTTATATTATGATTGTACTTTTTCTATTGTTTTGCTTGCGAATTATGCGTGTACGTGGCATGTATGTTGCAATGTGGTGATCGAAGTTTGGCACACAGTGCATATCTTGGAGGGAATTGTCATTCTTCTTTAGAGGGAACAAGTCGTCGTACGGAAACTTTGCTCGGCACGAATTCTCGTGCACCTTCGTTAGTTCACGTACTCTTGTGTCTACGTTACGCGTACTTGTGATCAATCAATTTTCTTGTCCTGCGGACTTATCATTTTTTAGTTATGAGAGAAACTTTTCTTTACTCTTTAACTTAACCTAAATAAATGTGGTTGAGCTTCTCAAAGCTTATAAAAACCTTTTTCAGTTTTTGCAAGTCAAGTTTGTAGAACATTAAAAGTTAACTTACGTAGTTTAAGACTCTTGCCAATAAACTACTTGCCTTAAGTCTTAAATTTCGTAAGAAGTAATCAAAATAATTCTTATTGATTAATAATTAACTTGTCAACGCATGAACTTTGACTGAAACCATAATGTTTGTCTATGAGAAGTAGTCGGATCAATGGATTAATTTATTCACCAACTAAAATATTTATCATTCAAATGATTCCAAATCAATTTGTTCGTTAAATTTCAATTAAAATGAAATTGCCACTGCTATTTGTTGCACTTTTGTTTGTTTATTATTATATATAATTATAATGGTTTTATCAAATAGCTAGCCTCTTTCGCTGAAAATTATTCTCTTTTTTTGAGTGTATGTGTTTTTTGAAAAATATCTCATGTTACCAGTTTAATCTCGCGGTTCAAAAATGTATTTTCTTCACTTGACCTCAAAACAACTCCAGTTTTTCTAATAAATGATTCATGTTACATTCATATTTCTTTGTGTACTTTGTCATAATAACACCACGTTATCAGATATGAAATTCAAATTCATGCATGGTAGTAATTTTAAAATTTTACTCTGTGTCCATATATTCACATTTTTGTTGTCAAAGAGAAAGCCCATTTAACAATGCAACAACAACAAAAAGGTAGCTAATAAGGAGTAACATTACAAATTCAATCATACACATTACAGAGATTAAGTAAAAAGTTATAGAGATCAAAATTTGATTGTTCACTACTAGCAGATAGTGGAAATGCGAAAGTCAAAAGATTTAAGAAGTTTGGTGGTAATGGCTGAAACTTCGGAACTCTAGGGGCGATCAATAAGGTCTTTGACCAGAGTCCAACTTAATTCTAACATTACTCGTGTCTATTCTGTGAACGTCTGTGCTCTCTCGTTTCTTTTTTACCACTGCAAGGTTCCATTGACTACAAACGAGACAACTGACATCTTATAATAGAATTCTGGTGTTAATTAACAAACCGAACAGGCACAAGTGAAAGTAAAAACTTGCTCATTGTGAAACTGTCGAGAAAAGAAGACCAGTAAGAAAAGGAGACTACTTCTTCGACAAGGTGGCCCTCGCCTTTTATAAAAAACGACGTAGTAGCAGGAGAAGATGGTTCATCCTTACCAAGAGAATTCTAGTTGTGTACATATATGTATGCAAAGAAATGAGAATTTATTGCAAATAGAAGAAATACGCCAAAAAAATTAGACTAAAAAATATGAGATATTTGCATAAACAACAATTTGCTTTTGCAATTCCATTGAATTGCCTTATTTGACAATATCTGTTGCAAATGTTTAAATTTTAAGTTTCAGCAAAATTTTGCAAGGATAAATAAACAATTAAACAAGTGACTTTTCAAAAACTATATAAATATATAAAACTGATGGAAAGTTGACGTTCTTGAAATTTGATATCTTTATGCTCTATTTTTGGTATAAACATGTAAAAATTAATAAAAAAATATTGAAGTTATTTATTATGAAAAATATAAATATTAAGAGAAAAGTAATAACTCTAATCAGCAGTAATTTCACAACAAAACAACATGAACAGTTTAGCAAAATGGTCCAAATTATTCGGATTTTACGTACAAAAAATAAGTTTTCCTTAGATATTTTATGTGAGAGTTTTTTCATCATGGAATCTACACAAAAGAACAATCGAGTAATTGTTGAGATGTAATCAAAGAGATCTTTCATTACGATTAAAGAACGCCTTCGTCTGCTCTTTTTCTCAATCTCAATTATACTCACAGTGAAAGAAAACTTTAGAAAGTAACATATAATTAATCGACTGGTACAACTAATCTAATCATCGAGTTGCAAAGAGAAGGAATTAGATAAAAATTATTCCTCCATTCGCGCAAATCAAATTACCACAAATAATGCATAATTGTGTATATATAAATACATGTTTGTTTTTAATTTTTACGATTGTTTAACGAATAATTATACTTGGATGTCTTATTCTCGATATTAATAACAGATTGTAGAAACGCCAGCTGCGCGAATTAGCCGCAGCATTTCAAAGCAAATTAAAAAAACCTGCTACACGTTGCTTGTGCCATCTAGTCGGCAGATTGCCATCTTATCTTCTTCATTACATTCTGTTTTTATTGCGAAAAACTAACGAAATGCATTTTTTTTAAAAACCTCACAATTTTCACGTGAATATGCAATTAAAACACTTGAATTAGAAATCGTTTTGTAGCTAATGATTCTACGATTTTTATTATTCATACAGTATTTGTGAAATAATACATGCAGTTTCTACATAATTATACAACAAGAATAGTAATAAATACGTAATTTTGCAAAAACACATAGTATGTGTTATTTCGATGTGATTACAGAAATGTAATTAAATTATTATATTTAATTGTATATTTTTCTTTTACATACAATACCTGTTAATTATTATGAGCGGAATTTTTGTTTCTCTTTTTCAACCAAATAAAATGGTCATTTGCAAATAAAGAGATATAGCTGGGCGTCTTCATTCCGTAGGGAATACCTAAGTACCGTACAAAAGTCTGTATGTAACGTGCGAAAAACGGAACATTTCAGAACACATTATACGTTTTTTATAAGTTTGCTTGACTATCTCTAATTTATTTTGTCGTTATCTAACATTATGGTAATTTTTATTGTTATTTTATTGAGTGTCAATGTTTTATGCAATATAAAAGTAAAAAAAATGATAATAATAAGAATAATTTTATTTCCGAGAAATGTTATTTGATATTAATATGAATATACATATTATAATAATATAATTATTATTTCATGAATATTTGGAGCAAATAATTATACCAAAACAAATAATAATAAATAATTAAATGGCAAGAACGAATAATGTTGGAAATTAAAGTGCTCAAAGTTTATAAACAAGTTATTTCATTAGAGCGTCCAATTAAAAATGTGTTGCATCGTATTTTATCACTTCAATTTTTATTAGATTATGTTTGCGTTATTGGTATCTAACTTTTGTGTGTGAAGCATTAACCGAGCTGCGCTTCGTTACAAGGTATTCTTGTCATATGATGAACTAGTCATATCCGACCTACAATCTCAACGACCTATTAGGTTCGATATAAGTCATTTTCACATAGTCAATACTGTACGCCATCGAGTAAACCTACTAAAAATATCATTACAATATTTCCGTTCAAAAATAGAATAATGAAGTAAATCTATTAAGCATCGAATTGGAATTTATAAATGCGTGTTTGTAATTACGAACTGAATACGGAAACGAAAGTAACAAATCAACACAACACATAAAAAGCATTATGACTATTATTATTATTATGATAATTATTATAATTATAATTATTATTATTACTTTTATTATTATTATTATAGTTATTATAATTATTATCATGTAAAAACCTTTTAGTAGAAAGTAATAAAATGTATATATACAATTTTACATGTTCATTTAAATATCGGTTTAAAAAAAGTACAATTTTGTACGTTTTTGATTCAAAGTAAACAAAGTCCGAATAAAATGCCATTAAACATTCAACTATATCGTCAAATCGAAACGGTTAAAAAAATAGCTTTATAAAAGAAAATATACGAGTGATACATACTATGTCTGAAAAATAGATCACTCTTGTAGAATTACGAAGTGGCGATTTCCTCGCACAGAATATATTTTCAATATTTATCGGAAAAAATTATCAAAAGTCATCTGGGACAGAAACTTTTTACTTTAAAACAAACCAACTCGCACTCATTTACTAAGTTTTTACGTTCTCTTTTATTCGCATAGTTATAGTATTTTAAAGTTGCATTAAAAGATATTATGCAGAAAAATGCAATTCTTAAAAACGAGGCATATGTTAATTGTACTGTAATGTATATTAAAATGTCTGTAACTTGAAGTGGATTTTTAATATAATAACGAAGCTAATTTATTCATTTTTTTAAACAAAATATGTAATGAACTATTTCGATATTTAAGTTAACTTTAGTATAACAATTTGGCATTTTAATTATATAGGTTGAATAATGAATAAAACAATAAAAAGATTAAAAACTCACGAATTATGTTTAAATTTGCAGTTTTTAGTAAAAAATTGCTATATTTGCAATAAAAGATTTAATTTAATTTTATCCATTATTCATACGATTATCCAGCATATCAAATGAGTTGCACTTTTTTCTCAATATATTTTCGAGTAATAATAATATTGTATTTATACGATTCAATATTTATTACAATTGTTAAATTAAAGTTAATTATGATTTTGTTGAACATATTTCATTTATATATTGCAGTATTAAGGAAACGAAAATATTCAGGTTGAAAAATCAAACTGCATTTATATCAAATTCGGTAGTAAAACGTTCCGACCGTAAAATATACCCATGGCAAATCATGCCCGTAGTAAAACGTCGGCAAAACATCCGGTGGCGAAATAGCAGTGACAAAACGTGGTTTCTCTTCACTTCGATATATATATATCACATTCCATTAAAATGTCGCTAATTACAAGTCTTAATGTAATAAACTTGAAAATTGTAAAAATGAGTTTCTTGATATTATAGAGTGACAATTTGTTAGTTCAGACATAATTAGAAATTTAATTTTTTAAACAGAAAAAAATAAAATAAACATCGCCGTAATAATATTAAACTTTGATATTCTGATTTAATTTCATTTTCTATTTAATGTAAAATTTCATATTATTAGGTCATTATACTTTATTATCATTAAAGTATAATGTATTCTAACTAAAATGTATGATATAATATTAAGATCTAATATTGCAATCGAAAAATTAGGTTGAATTTATATACATATTTTTTATAGAATTTCGCTTTCGTGAAATTAAGATCAAAATGGATTAAGCTTCAAATACTTTTCCATACTTTTCTAGTGAAATTTTCGAGATGATTTACTGAAAAGTTAAAGGGCTTTTGACGTATACAAGTGACACTTAGAATTTATGTCGAAATATTGAAAAATGAAAACTTGTATTATTAATAAGAATGAAAATGTAACAAAAATATTTCTGTAGAGCTAAAAAATTCGATTATAAATAAATTCATTAAATGTGTAACATTAATAATAATATTACCATAATTTTAACTGTAATTCGGCAATAATTATTAGTACATATTTAAATAAGCATATTTAAATTTCAGTGACGAAAATATGTAAAACCGTATTTGATCTGAATTTGCCTTTACGTAAAATGAATTTTGGCATGTTTGTAAGTGCATGCGCACAGGTGAGAAGTCATTGAGTTCTGCGAGAACTCGTGATAATCGATAGGTATGCCGCTACACGTCTAAATATACTTCAAACATCAGAAATTATCATGCAAAAGAGCGACAAAGTGGCTATGAGTGAAAGCATTGTCAAGCATAATGACTTATTACACGATAGCTGACTGTTGTCAAGTTGTGTTTAACATTATAAACTATCATTTGTACTTTATGCGTATTCGACTATTTATTCAGATAAAAAATGACTAAACGTGACGTAAGTGAAATTGCTTTAATCTGTTATAATATCTGAAACATTATTTTATAATAGAATCATTATTAATTTTTTATGTCATGAATAGAAAGAATGAAAAAACCTTGTAAAAATTGATGTGAAGATATAGCCAATGTTAAAAATGATTCGTTTTTCATTTTGAACAAGAAATATAATTATAATTATATTCCGATGCGTTAAGAATTCAACAATTTAAACTAGAAACTATATAAGCAAGATTACCAAATGGTCAAATATAATTGTAGTCATTTTTCATTTAACTAACACAAACTAATTATATGCTCACTATATATATTTGAAAAGTTGTTAACTCTCAGAATAAAGCCCTGTCTATGTTCTTATTTGTTCACCGTTAATGATATAGTTAACATTTCAAGTTCATTTAGGTTTGCTATCAACAGAATCGTTAATTAGTTTGAAAATTAGATCCATGAAATTCAAAACATTAAAATAATAATTGAGAATTAAGATACTTCTTTACTGATTTCAAATTAATTTTCATTTAGTTAAAAGCTAATTTAAATGGAAATTACATAAGTATAACGAATATGCATAACTTAATTATTTACTTTAATTATGCGCATTATTATTCTTTTATTGTTTTAAACGCATGTATTATAATATGCTGCAGATATACTTTCATGTGGTTAAAATGTAGCTGTAACTTTTGGGCGACTTTTGTTTCATCTCTAATCTGACAAAAGTAAAAATAAATGTTCAAAGTTACAGAGCTTTCCAACAATAATGAAAATAGTTGAGAATTGTTGAATAACATGTTAAATATAATCAAATTATATATTTTCCATCAACGTACTAAACTGACTGTAAAGTGATATTCCGACAATTAATTATATAGAAACAATTCATGTGATTTTTATTAAAATATTTACATTAAAATGTTTTTTACATTTTTTAATACGCTTAAACGTTTAAACTATATGTAAGAGGACTTAAATTATTTTTTAGATAATTTAGTAATGTTTAATATATAACATGCAAACTTATAAGATTTTTTGTACTTTGCTTTTCTTGAGTATGGATAAATTGAAATAAGTCGAATGCAAAATGTTTTAATTAAAGAATGTTATCTTTTAATGATGTTAATTTTATTATGATTACTAATTGCACGTAATTTTTTCATTATAAACAGGCATTATTGATTTAATTGGAAATTCTTAATTATTAATTTTATCATTCGACAAAATGTTACCACTTATACCACGGATTTCAATACGTTGACTTAAAGACATTTCAGGTAAAAATATTACCTATTTTTTTTGTCTGTAGTTAACAAGTTTAATTATTTACGTGCCGAGAGGCTGACATCGAGAACTTTCAAGTAGCTAACAAGAACTGTAACAGCTGTGTATTGCAAGTTACTTTCGTGTTTAACTAGACAACATTGGAGATGAACAAAAAATAAAAGATTTATGCACACATACTGCGGTCACCCAGTCTCGCACAAACCAAACCTAAATAACTCCGATTTTTCTTTTGAAGTTGTTGAAATAACTAATATTTGAGTTTGTTCATTATATTAAGTAAAAGTGGTTAAAATATATTGTCATAAAAATATATATCTGTGGTTAAAAGGCAAAAGCAGGTAATTTTTGTTAAAATTTTGTTAAGCAGGAATTTTTGTTAAAAAATAAAGTTATAAATAATCAAAATATTAATTTAGATCTTTTTAAAAACTATAATTTATTGTTAATACTCTTTTGTGGGCATTCAAAAGTGATCACAACAATGCATTTTGAGTATTTATAAGTAAAAATTGCACTTTAAACTAAATATTTAACAAAACTCAAAAAATGGAGTTACCTGTTTTGCCCTTTAGCCACAGATATAATATTGAAATTATTTAATCTTGAAATTACAAAATCAATAAAATACTAATTAAACAATCAAAATTGTAAAAAAAAATCAATTTTTCATAGTTATTATGCAAAAAATTTGTTTTTCAAATTTGAGCTTTGTATCGATTAGTTATGTGCCTAATAAAAATTCAAACCATGTTATATATTCTTAGGCCAACAAATATTTAACTTATTTTTATTTTAAAAAGTAATATGATATGTTTGCCAATGAAACAATACAGCATTCATGAAATAAAAATTTCGAGAAACTATTTCTATTGTTTTCGCACGTAATTAAATGACCTGTGCATTCGTTAAAGGCAATTTGTTAATGTGTATAATTTTTATGCAGTCTTTAAATTACAGAGTAAATTCGACCCTGTGTGGTAACGACGCAAGCAAAAAACAGCGCCAACCAAGGGTTAAACCTCAAATAAGTAGCACGCGTCATTAACGTCCAGAATTTTAGCGGATTCCAATTTTATTCTCAGTGCTTACTTAATGGCAGATAAATTTTATATATAAACATTTTCCAACTTAGTAAGTTGTTATATTAAACAATTATAAAGTTTTGTTTTTCACGTATATACATTATTCCACAGTTAACAAAAAATTATAACAAAGTTGTATTGAATAAACTACTACAGGAATCTATATTTTTTCAATTAATCATTTCTACCTCAAATCTTACGACATAATTGAGTCATCTATTAATAATTAATCAAGAAGCAATGAAAATATTGCATATTTATGAAAGATAATAAATCTTGAATTAATAATTGATCATTAACTCAATTCAATTACAATGATATCTTGGTTATATTCTATGTTCAACAAAGTAATCAAATACACCAGACCATAATCAATAATTGTGTTATGGATAAAAAAAGTAATGATTTATTTAAACACGAATAACAGTTAAATAAGTTCATGTCTTATTAGCTTTGAATAAAAATGGAGATTGTCTGAACATGTCAACTGAATAATTCATGATCGCCTCTTTATTATTAAATTATTTACCAAGAAAGACATTGTAACATTTTATAATAAATATTCATTCAATCATCCAATAATCAAACCATTAATCACGAAATAATTAAATCAATATAATCATCTATCATATCTTCCCTATTTATTAGTAAATTACATGTATACTACAATTACATAGTGCCATCGTAATAACATGATAAAATGTAAATATTATACCGGATCATATTATTACTTGTAATTGACTGGCTATATCGACGTCATTTAATTTTCTTATATGCAAAAGTTAGTAAGAAACTAATTTTGTTTGTTCAAGTCTTATTTGCCTAACTAATAAAAGAAATCAGTATTTCACGTGTAGAAAAATCGTAATGCTTGCGTGATGTACCAAAACTCCGAACAAGTTTTGCAATCTGGGATCAGACAGAGTTCTGGTGACTCCAGCAAGTGAAAAATTACTCCACAAAGTTTCGCATTACTTTCATAGCGCCATTAGGTGGCTCAACAAGTACTGTTCTAGCAACAGTTACGAGCTGAATTTGAAGGATAAAAAAGCAACTCAGATTAAACGACATAGCAATACCGAAGCAACTTTTCTTATTGTGCATCGCACTAATAGATACTCAAACAATATAATTTTGCTTTTATTGAAATTTTATCGTTCGGAAACCCGGCAAAACTTTAACATCGAACCAAATCACTATTATTATTCTTTTTTCAATAAAAATAGTTTATTGTATAACATTTTCTTTTACTTTATAATTTATACATTTGTTACATTTTTTTTTACAAATAATTGCTATTCCTAAAGGATATTTTTACAAAGTTACGGCATCTAACACATTTTGTGTACAAGTCCCTAATTGGTTTATTTCGATGGAGTGTTAGTTCTGCGGCGTTAGAAACACTAGAGAGCTTCCCACGAGGTAGCAGCGGAAATTCGAATTTTGTAACGTAAAGAGCTCATGTTAGGCGCGTGGCCCTTGGTCGTTTCTCGATGTAGCAAAAGCCGCAATATATAGTGCATTGGGATAGTCCTTGCGGGAATCTGACAGTTTGTGTACATGTGGCAAAGGTTACATGTCGAGCAAGTGTTGCGTCACTGCCACTTTATGGCACTGCGACAAAAATGGTACACGATTACGTACAGCTTATACTGTAGACAAAACTAAATTATTTAGTCGCTATGAGTTGAAGAGAATTGTGTTTAATTAAACAAATGCATACACGCTTTGCAATTTCAACCGTAATATAACTTAAAAAACGAAATTATTGCTTATTGTACTAAAAAAACCAAATAAAAAATTTTTAATTAAAGTGCTCCTGAATTCAATAATATGAAATTAAATTATTTCAACATTAACCCATTTTGCAAGATTTATCCGAAATCTTGTATATTTTAACAAATGTTTCAAAGTGTCATCTGAGGAAAAATTTCATGTTTTAGATATCAAATAACGAATTATTTTCTGTATAAGAATAAATATATTAAATATTAAAAAAGATTTGTCAAGATATTATTTGTTATTAGTTTAGTTACAAGCTTACTTTAACTTTATTCATGTTGAATTTTTGAAATTGACAGTATTGACCTTTATATACAGTTGTAGTACGTCGAGTACCACGTATTCGCTTCGTACAGCAATATAAATGCCTCATATCACGCTTGTTTATTCTAGAGTGAACTTCGAGCGCACATGGAAGTGAAGAGTACACGTCATGCTGTACGCACGTTTTGCAACGAGCACATCCCACGAGCGCCTTGCGTGGAAATGCAAGCGCCTCGTCGACTACATGTTATTTCCGTACTAGGTCCTTAGCTCGTCGACGTAGTACGCGTGATTAGTAGGTACTGTTTCCGATTTCATTATCCTTGCGTTAACTCTGCAATTCAGCATTGTTATACTTATATCTATTATGTCTGTCTTCGAACTGAGCATGCATTTTGCGTCGACAACATTCAAAGCCAATTTTGAACTTTCAAAATATCCATTTTCAAATTCACTTCAACTAATTCCATAGCAGTTTATAATGGATAAACTAATTTGATAATGAACGATACAAATTGTTGGTAAAATGAAACAGTTAGTTTCTCGATATAACTTCAAGATTTATTTATACATTTCTAATTAAAATAAAATAAAGATGCTAATGAAAGACAAACTTTTATATCATACAATGATCTATAGAAATATCAAAAAAGAGAGACAGAAAAAGAAGAAGAAGTAAAAGATACCGAAAAGTATATTTTATACACTGCTGTTCTCGTTTGTACACAAATATATTCAAGTCCAATTATTTGACTCGTTCAGTTTAGTTTGTATTCATTCATTTAGTGGATAGACCGCTGAAATACTATACTGGAATAAAGTTTTGCACTAAAGAGAATCTCCGACAAGACGAAACACCGATTTAGTTTTTAACTTTCCTCCTAATTTTGTAAGACAAAGATCAATTTCGAAGTCATTTGATACAATTCTGACAGAAAGGAAACTCTGAATAAAGTTTAGTCGTTCCACCGAATTGTGTGTAAGATATACGAATAACTTATTTTCGATTCGAATAAGTTTATTAGTTAAAGCTTATCTGCGATTACGTTTTGCAACAAAATTTGTGAATTATAAATAAACGCTGATGTTCGGAGAAAATATCATTATCTCCTGTTTTTAGCGTGCAAATTTTGAATCATAAAAGACTGACGTTGTTTAAAGTTATTAAATTACTGATTTTCAAATGCATTCAGATAAATTATGTGTACCAAAAAATGTGTTAAAAATTTGCTGAATGCATTGTAAAAGGGAATAAATATTTGTTCAAGGAGAAACGATTTAAGCACCAGCTGTTTAAATTGCGTTTAAGTAGTACTTGATTTATAAATACGAACGTTTACATGATTTTTGCGTTAAAGACAATCTTGTTTCGTCGAAAAGGAGGTGAAAGTTAATATTATGATAATCGAACTTCACTTGACTAAAAACGACATTGCTTAACGGAACACAGTTTGAGGGAAATTTTCGAACCTCGAAAGAATATCGGAAAAATCTGATTAGGTAATCAAACGAAAATGTTGATTGTGCCGAAGTAATGTTATCTCCGCAGATAACTTTTCATTTTGTGTTTGGTCACATTCACACTGAGATTAAACGAAGAAAAAACCCTTTGTTAAATATAAAATTAAGTTTACCAAGATTATTGTGTGGAAAATCATAAAACAGATTTTTTCCTTAAAAAATGGTTTAAGAAATTGTAATTAATTGAAAAATATTAATATTATATTGTATACAATTTGCAATACGTATATATTAAATAATTTTTATTTGTGACTTTGTGAAGTCTCTAATCACATGAAACTAATAACAGTGTAAAAGAAAGGCCGTACATTAAAATCCTGTACTGCAATTTAGCTTGCAGAATGGAAACGTGCAAGAATAAATCGATTCCATTCTACACCGATAATTACTTTCTCGTCAATGAAAAAATTTTGAGTTAAAAATATATTGAAATTAAAGCTATATTTTTTCACTTTATACGCCTTAATGAGAATCATAAATTTTTTTTGCACATGCAATCTAATTATAATTATTATTATTTTTGTATACACCACTACAAGTTTTAAATCTTTGTAAATATAGAATAGAATAATTCTCTGTTTAATATTGTTTCATATCACTTTCTAAGTTGCTTACATTTTACTCCACTTGTGTTATCACTAATCCCTAATCTTAACACTAAATACTTAACTCCTCTAAGTAACACTATTATTTAGTTAAATGGATATAAACTTGGTACACAATTTTCGTGTTTTTGAACGAACTTTTTTTTGAACTCCAACTCTGCATTTTTTGCCGTGTACATTTTCTCTATAACACTCAAGTCCCTTCGTAATGCTGTATGTTGAATTCCAATATTTGTTTATACGGAGTAAATTTCATTCAAAACAAACTAAGTTTGTCACTTGAATTTACTGCATCATATGCTTAGTACATATTTCCTTAACTGCACCGATCAAGAACTTGAACCAATTTCTCGTGGAATTGACATAACTCTACGAGGTAGTTGAATTATGACGTATGCACAGCAAGAAAGTTTGCACACAGTTAAAAATACTATACTGGTAAATATTTAAAGAAAAGTTATCTGAGCTTTACATCTTTTTACGATCCTTTGATTTTGAGATATTTATCTAAACAGTAATATCTTATCAGTGATATTTAATGAATAAATTTAATTCCCGGGTATGTTTGAAGTTTCGTGCAAAAGTCAAAAGTGGTCTATACATAAATAGTTAAGTGTATAATATATTATATTGTATGACAAGTGCGGAAAGTCGACAATTACGATGAAAGTGAAATCTGTTAGTCGACAACTGAAACTGAGAACAAATGTCACACTAGTCAAGATTCGTCAATAATACTCCACACTACATTTTTCACCACAATTTCATGAATGGCTTTTTGTAATGCATAAAAAGTGGTGTCTTCCGTTTTACAAGAACAAAGTACTTTCTTTATAGAACAAAGTACTGAAAAATATTGTGTCCAATAAGACTCATGGGCCATTCATTTAGTTTAATAGATTTAAATTCGAAATTTAAATGCAAGGATTTGAATGTTTAATAATAATTTTGCAAAAAACAGCATGTTTCATCTACATAAATGTTTCTAATTTAAACACATTTAATATGCTTTTAGTAATATAATATTTATAATTTTTTTGCAGTTGAATTATAATTTCAGAAATATATATTTCATTTTGATGTTTTAGCAAATATAATTGAAATTTATTTCTTAGAAAAGAAAATTCAATTCAGATTTGGTTCTCAATTACAAAAGTTTTCTTTATTTGTTATATGTTTAGATAATACAGTTTGTCTTATTCAGACAATACTTGTCAGTTGTTCGCGATTCGATCATTTTCAGTACTACAGTTTTGGAGATCCTACATAAAGTTCTTGTATTTGACAGGATTTCAGAAATAAATTATTATATAGTTATATAGTATTAAATAGTCAACTCAATTACAAAGGTGATATAACTAATTATTATAACATTTGAATTTTAAACAGGAAATAGGTATAATTGAATATGATTACATGTACTGAATATTTTATTTAGCATTCACGATTTTTTCAGATACATTTTTAAGAGATATTATTTTATTCTTTCCAAGTGGAATACATTATAACCTAATCTAAAATTGATTATTAATTTATACTATTGATTGTGTTTTAGTGAATAACACCATTATAATAGAAAGAGATAATAGAAGGAATACTTACTCTTCATAATTGTAAATGCTGAATATGTAATTATGTTACAATTTATCCATCATAATAAAATACGGGTTAATGTTTCAAGTAGAAAGACATGTACTTTAACAAGTTCCATAATTAAATTACATTTGGATGAATGATTTTCCGATTTTATTCTTCGTAAATAAATTATTTATTGGTAATTATAAGTATGGATTGAAATTTTGATTGTTTTTATTGGAACTTGACATAGAAAACATTTATATATATAGAATCAATTGTTATATATATAACAATAAATAGTTTAATAGTCATGTCTAAATTTATTTTTTAATGATTTTATAATATAATATGATTCTTATAAGTTTGATATTGCATTTGGATTATTCATACAGGTACGTTTTGGACACGCTAAACCGCACTTGAACCGCTTGTGAGTGGTATGTATGTAGTTATACCACCTGACAATTACCTGCACTCAGAAAACTAGGTTGTTGAAATATCGATACCTATTCGTCTAACAATCTTAGATCACAACAGTTTATAACTCGCACATCAAAATGTAACACATATTGCTTTTCAAAGTGTTTTATTTATTTCCGTATAAAGTAGAAATAACTGAATTGTAGAAATTAATAATTAAATAACAAAATTAATTATTATTAACATTTATCTATTTTTAAATGATGAAAACTACATGTTGTCGTAGTTTCTTGATGAAATTAAGTGTTTCAATCAGATCTTTCATAAACCTGATTATTTCATGTGGCTTTAATATTTAGTAGACACAAAATTTGATATAAACTATATCGAATCTCTGAACCATGTATTTCTCTATTCATAGTGCAGTTCACAAAGTTGATTTTTCATACACGCTTGCACGTTTTTTTTCATGTTTGAAGATATCAAAATTTATGATCGTAATTGATTGGTCGTCTGATTTACACGAGTTATTTTTGCTTCCTATAATTCAAAAAGTGAGTTTTAATTGTTTATGTTTCGACAAGAGTCGAACGTTGCTATTCTCTCTTCAATTACATTGTTTCTGATCGTTACTCATTTTTTGATCTACTATGTGTCTTCCTCCATTTTTTCAAACACGGCAGCTGATGTTCGTGTGTCGTCTGTGAAGACAAGCTTTGTTTTAGAACTTGATTTGTAAGTGTGTCATTCTTGTAAAAGTTAGATATGAATCCAAAAGTCTACATTTGCTTTGCCTCACAAAAATGTATGTATGGAATCAAATTCAAATAATGAAAACAGTTAAATTTTGTGAATAATGTTTAATCACTGCTATTTCTCGAATTACAGATTTAATTAATGCTGCTAAAAAATGTGTAATTATCTGCAAGATTTATAATACAGAAAATAAATTGTTTTTGTCTATAATCTCCGAAAGCAGTGATTCGAAATCGTCATTTGTGGAATGGCAAAAAGTATTCGAACAATTTGTTGTAAAATAAAATTTTGAGATATATTTATTTAAAGCTTCTGTGATCATACATGCACAGGAAATCGGGCATTTAATCTATAATCGTTTAGAGCACTAAATGCGCCAGAAATACCGTGTAAGCCACAATTAAAATTATTTCTGTATATACGACAAATAACGCATTCCACTTATTACACATTCCTTCATTCCCGTAACCTTTATCACCCTATTTCATCTTTTTCGCGATATTTTATGCCTATTACTCGAACATTTTCCATTGACAGCTTTTACATTTACGCAGATTTAATATGCTAGCAATTTCATGATAAACTGCAATTGATATGCATTACATGGTCAAATGATGTCTTATGTGGATTTTTTTTGTTAGACGGGATTTTGAAGATGATGAATATTATAATATGAGTATATCGTTATATCTAAAATAAATTTTAAAAAATATTGAAAGTATAATAAAATATTTTAAATTTATACTATTATTATTTAATTAAATTGTTGTCAAACTCCATACATGCTGCGTAATCAATAATATTTATACTGCAGGTATAAAGTTTTAACATCTTAAAAACAAGCAATAAACAGGTTTTTTGTCATTTAATTAACTGACACGAGATGCCATTATGATGATTACGGTGTGATTTATGTTTCATTTATGGTAACGGGGAACTAATGCAGAATTGTATTAATTCTAATTATTACGTAATGAAATTAATTTAAATTAGATGTAATTAAAAAATATTTTAAACAGTTTTTATCGATTACCTTGCTTTAATAAAAAAACTTTAAAATAAACTTTAACAAAATCTTTTATCACAGCATATGTGTGATGAAAAATAAATAAAAAGTAAATAATAATCATAATAATATTGGGTATTTTCACTCCAGCGTTTAAAATATATTGTGTGTATAAACATTTTTTGTTATTACACTTGAAAATGCAATTAAATTTTTTTTCATTATAAGTGATGTTGTGTCAATGTTTCGTGAAAATCAATCCACTGTGTTGGAAAAAAGGACATTTCGTAAAATATAATAAATGATTTTTTCAATCATAGTCAAAAAATACGCACATTCCATTTCCGCTTACAAAATCAAATGTGTCACATTCAATTAAAGACTTTTTATATCAGAATACAAAAATTAATAATAAAAAATATATAATATACTTTGTTTTATTTTGTCGTAGTTGAATAACTAAATTTTTATTTAACAATTCATTAATTCTATAAAAACTGAGCTTTTTGGTGAAATAAAAAAAAAAAAAAAATTGGAATATTAAAAAATCGAAATATTTTAACGTTTTTATCTTTAACAGTTAAAAACGAAATACCCAATTCGCAACAAAGATTGCACTTTTAAATTACAAAATTGACGCAATCTAAAAAAAATATAATTACAGCTTCAAACGCGATTAAAGCGTAACATTTTTGATGTTTGTTTATGTTGTCACCACCACCACTAACTTCTTGCTCTATTCTATAACTGTTCACTCACATTTGTATTTGTTTGTGCAACTTTTTACCAGTGT
Organism: Gryon sp. ZL-2020; assembly: GCA_022817425.1. Classification (NCBI taxonomy): domain Eukaryota; kingdom Metazoa; phylum Arthropoda; class Insecta; order Hymenoptera; family Scelionidae; genus Gryon; species Gryon sp. ZL-2020. Next base: position 8,693 of record JABFPJ010000438.1, on the reverse strand, counting down.
ATGTCTCTTTGAGGAAAAACATTTTTCTTTTCACATATTTTAACACATTTTCAGATACAGCAATAACTCTTCCTTAAAAAGAATGGTTTTTTCTGTATGTGATACAGAGAGATTATATCAAATTACATTAGTTGCTTTTTAAATTTCTACGACACCAGGAAAAAGCATTTTCTTTTGTCTCGACAAAAGCTAAGTCAAAAATGTTAATGTCGTTAGCGAATCATTACTAATGACGTAGCATGATATCAACACGCCCGAATCATAACTCACTCGAATCGTATCACGAAATGTCATAAAACACGTAAATCATTCCTCCACCAAATTATATCTCACACATGTAATAAAACACGCAAATCATCTTCCAAACCAAATAATCTCAGAGAAATGTCACGGCATAATCTCCCACGTTATGCTATAAAATACGTAAATCACCTGTGATCGAATTATCTTGCGTATCTATTATAAAACATGTAAAGGATATTTTGACAGATTCCATTCTCTTGCATCTCCCCAAATAAAAATTTGATTAGGCATTGTCTAGTTTTTACAAGGCACTTGTAAGGTAACTGTGAGTTTAACTTGTCAAGGCAAAACTTGCGAAAAACTTGCAAGGGGATCATAAGTAAATCTGGAATAGTTAAAACTTGAATATGCCTAGTTTTGTTTTGCTCAAGTTTCACTATGCAAATACTTGTCGAGGCGAAACTTGCAAGAAGCTTGTAAGGGACTCACGAGTAAATCTAGAATAGTTAGAACTTGTATAATGCAGAGTGCAAGCACTAAAAATAGCATTGACTTCCATGTGACATCGTAGCTCAGGTGGTAGGACTACATGGCGAACTTGCGGACAATGTGAGGGCAAGGGTTCAAATCTCCATAACATCAAAGACAATTTTTTCAGGCATAAAAATTAAAATTCTTCCAATAATACTTCCAAATTGATAAAATAATTAATAAAATTAAGATACTTGTAAAATGAATTAAAATAACATTTTTTTAATAAAAAAATGATTACTCTAGTTCACCTTACAAGTGCCTCACAATACACTGCGTTACATTTCCAACAAGTGCCTTGTATGTTTCACTTGTGAGGCCCGTACAATTTAAATAGTATAACTCACAATTGCCTTATGAAGAACTAGTTGGAATTTTTAGTTGGGTCATTATGTTATTGAACAAAATTAACGTTATCGTGTTCAAATTGATACGATAAAAGAGTTTCGAACATATCGAAAGTATACATCAAGAATTTTTCACAATAAAAATGTACATTTATTTCATAGAAATTTATTATATAAACAATATTATTATAAAAATACTCTTATAATTTTTATCTTTATTTAGAGAACTACGGCTTTTTTTGTTAAGTGAAAAGTGAAAAGAATATATAAGATGAACAATATTTTTAGATTAGAAATCTAAAACAATTCCATATACTAAGACATATGAATAATTTGTACATAATTCAATTAGCATCACGCAATGTGTAATACTTAATGAAGTTATATCTACTTATGTTCTTTATAATCAAAGAAAAGATACTTTAATAACACACCTATAGTAGCGATCTATTTAGCAGATGATTTGCAAGTGTCTTATTACCACATAGGAAATGATAAGACATCACACTTGTTACGTCGTTAACACCTTTTGATATGACCTGGTGATACAGCAACTAAATAGTTTATTAGTGATTATGTAGTTAAACAGTAATTACATTGGAGAAACGATGTCCGGGAATTATTATACAGTAAAATTTATATCTCCGTCTATTACCGGCATAAGTTGGAGAAATTGTTTTGCAGATAAAAAGCAGGCAGTCGAATGAAAATAATCGTTTCAATGATATAGTTGTTATTTACGTTCTTATATTATTATATCCTGTTGACTAAACTACATTCTATTGTAATAGTTGAAGAATAATTAATGTTAATGTCTAAAGTTATTGGATTTCAAAGATCTACTAAAAATTGACATCTCATCTTTGAGTGTCTTGATATTTCATTGGTAAAACCACAATCACTGAAAACTCATTTCGATTATCTACACACCTCATCGCGAGAGTAAAACCAATTTGAAAATGACATTAACCCTGATCGAGCGTCGTACAAATTATAAAACGACAGTCACTTTTATAATGATATTTTAGTTCCATTTAAATAAATCAGATTCACAATTATATTATATCCATTTGCAAATTATTATTCTGCAAACTGCTATCTTGTTTAAAACGTAAAAGATTTTTCTCGTCTCGTTGCGCAAGGTGCGTTCGTCACCTTGCGACGAAGACGCTTTAATGCGACTTACTTAAGCAGACAAGGACGGGATGAATTGCACGCCCTTTTACGGATGAGTATGGTGTATTGATCTTCAGCTCCGGTATTACGACGCTAGGACACTGGGGCATATTGATATTGTTAAAATGATAATATCGCAATAACTACGCGAACAAAAAAAATTATCTACGAAAATACATCGTATCGTATATATGAAAAAAAAAAGTTTGTTATACTTTATAGTAGCGTACACGAAATAATTACACGTTATTTATTACAGAATACCGTGAGTAAAACGATATGATGTTTTAACTAAAAGTTTATACGCTGGAAATTTTTAAATTTGTAGTTTACAACCTTTTTAACAGTTGAGCAAAAATTATTTTGCAACAAAATGTCAGTTATGATGCATTTTGTTGTTGTCTTTTTCCCTATTACAAACTAATTTTTGTATTTGTCAAACTTTTTATAATTAAAGGTATAAATTGAATGTGACAATTTTAATGGATTCACTTATCAAAAAATGCAAAAAACTGTGCTTTAATTAAAGTAAACGATAATGTTTACAAAGGTGTTTTAAATAGTCTTTATTTATTGTTTGAATGAATTTTAAGATTTATTGTTTCGTTGTCACACATGAATGGCAATTATCATGTTTTGCTTTCCGCGAAAGGAACGCAAGAATTTCGTGATAAAAAGCGACTACGTCAGTTGTTGAAGGTAATAGCTAATCATTCTCGCAACAGAATAGAAATCGGACGGAAAATATCACGATACCAATTTCAGCGTGACATTCATTTGACGTGTCGCAGAGATGTGTGTTTTGCTAATCTATCACCGCAGTCATCGTCTCGCCGTTTGACTGTAGTTATGGGAAATTTATTATCTTAAAGCAAATTACATGCTGGCACTGTAGTTGATTAGAGTATTTAGTGTTTTCAATTAAATTTAATTACGACATCAAAATATATCATTTAAATTTATTACAAAGTCAATGTCAAGTTTGAATACATTAGGGAATAGACATTTCTTTTATTTCATTTCTAGCGCATAATAAATTTGTGAGGGTTAATTTTATAATAAATAGTTGGCGTTTTTAGTCGAGGGTGTTTCTACGAGCAATTTTTATTAAGACATTAAGGCAAGTTATTTGTGTGTGATCTAAAAATATGGAAGCTTGAGATAGATAAATTTTAGGCCTTATTGCGAGACCGAGACATCGTTAAACCGGAAAATGATTCGCTTAAGTGCAACACGGAGAAGTTCGTTAGAGTATATAATTTTTAATTTAAATGAATTGATTCTAATTTAATGAGACCATGCTTCAGGCCTTTTATATCTTTTCTTTGTGCAAATCTTATTGCGATAATTGTGTAACTTTAATACCATGTATTTCATAATTAATACACCGCTTGATTGAAATGTATCTTTAAGAAATTATGTATGAAGTTACAGAGTCCGTATTTAGTTAACTAAATTTATAGCTGACTGATTTAAAAAGTTAGTTGATTATTCCATTAGCATAACAACTTTATACAAAAAAAATTATCTTGACTACTTATATAAAATTAAATTCAGTATTTTATCTTTGCAATAAAATACTGTTTTTCATTTTAAAAAAGTAAAGTAAAAAATATCTCTAGTAAAAGTTTTGCTTACTTACATTACTGATTTTACATATAGATTCAAAGTAAATGAATGACGTACCTACAATAAAAAGAAAATACTATTATTATTTCTGTAATAATATATTTACTTTGGATGTTGTCTTAATGTTAATAATTTTCGTGTTGTAACGCGAAAAGTGGCAAAAATAATAAATGTACACTAAATGCAATACTATATTTATTTCTATAAGGTATGAGTAAAGTCAGCATAATCCTAATAACAGTGTTTTCAAACGTCGTTGTGCATGGCTGAACGCATATTCATAAATATCCCAGTATAAACCTAATCGTCCGTATTTGCTCAACATGTACATAATACTATGTATACGTTATGGAACGAATCAGCAACGTGTATCGGTGCATGGTTGTGGAATAACTAAGCAGCAGTGGCGGAAACCATTTTTGAAATTACTATCCTGTCGATTCTATTATATATAGTTCTGTTACATTATCAGACAAATGTTAGAGATCGATTTCGTATATACGAATATTAAAGTGATACTTACATTTATGCACTAAAATTTTTAATGAAGTTAAATCTTACTCTTAGCTAGTGAACCTGACTTTATAAATGTTTAACTAAAAGTTATGTTTAATGCAAAATATGTGTTTAATTTTTTATTTCCAAACAGGAAGTTATTTCCACTTTGTATAATCGTGACATTTTTCGACATAAAAGATATGTGGATTTATTTAAAAATGTGGTTTTGATTATTAATTGAAATACAATTATGTTACTTTTTATAAAATATTAAAATAAAAGATATTTAATTTTTTGTTAGTTTGACTATAATTTGTCGACTGAACTCATTATAACAGCAACGGAATGAATGGAAAGAAATTTTTATTTATAACAGTATTTGATGAAACTTTTGTTTGCGATACCCTTGAAAAAATCACAGCTATAATCCCGAGTGGGAACCGAATCCGCGTTTTTTCATTTGCCGGATGAAATCCTCTACCTCAAAGCTATCGAGGGCTTTGAATTGTTCTGACGTTTGAACTGTTTACCAAGAATGGAGATTGATTTTAATTTTTGATTCTTGATGTATCAAGTATCAACATTTAACGTTGACCTTTTTAGGTTTCTGTGTATCTTTATTCTTATTTTCATATTCTCGGTCTATTTACCATCGTAATTCAGTTTTCTTATTAGCTATTAAAAAATTATTGAAAAATGTTTTCAAATCTCTTTGTTTAAATATATAAATGTTTTCAGAATAAATGCAACCTTTTAAGTTTTTTCCAATATTGTTAATTTCGCTGCTGTAATTTAGAAACAATTTCGCATGTTGTGGAATTATAATTTAATTGAAATTATTCTAAAGCAAATTGTGTTTGAGCGAATTGATTCAGGCGATTTGATTTGAGTAACTTGCATTCAAGCAAAAGGATGTATTCTAAAGTTTAGATTGTAACCCAATTGAATTGTTATTGGAATAATTAAACAGAGAGAATCAAAATGTTCATATGAATACGATAATCTTCATGTATAATATGACACTTTCGTACACTAACTACTAAAACGCTTTACATTTTCCATTAGCTATTCAAAAACCTTAAATGTTAAATTTACATTATTGTACTCCAAACATAAGTTGAAACTTGAATTTTTTACTTTGAATAATATGTAAAATTATGAAAACTTTAAGAATGTCGTATAAAATTAGATGAAATAATTAATGAAAATAATGTAATATTTTAATGAAAATATATGTCTATGATGGATAGATTTATTTTTTTTATTTATAATATTCTATTACGAAAAATGTCGTTCAACAGACACGTTTTTATGCGAAAAATATTACCACCTGAAATGAAGTCAGAGAGAATTCTATGACATATGTTAGATACGATTTTACCACAATTTGTACAAATTGTCATAAGTGTCACATCATATGTACAAAATACTACTGATTGAATGCATCAAATAATCTGAACAAATAATAATTCAACATATCACAAGTTATATACATGTATCATATTTAATAAAAAATCTTTTAATTTTATTTTTTTAGACACTTTGCTGTTGCTTTTTCTATTTTAATAGTTATATATATTCTTTTTATATTATTTGTCAAATTCAAATTTCTGTACATATTTATTTCAGAATGTGATATTTTTCACAATTGTCGTTTTTAAAGAAATGTAAAAGGGCCACTACTAAAATTAGTATATCAGCAAACTATCCATCTTACTTCACCTCTGAATTTTAATAATAGCCAAGAGGTGGCATCGCAGTGCAAAAATCGTAATAAAAGAATTGAAGTAGGCAAAGTATAATGACTTAGCATGTTTTTTCTCCTTTAATTCGAAGTCTCATTTTTGTCCTATTACATGTCCTTTGAACTCAATTTATTTTACATAAATATGAATATTGTTAACTCATGCTTAGTAACAACAAAATTCACCAATATTGATCTGTTATTACAAAATAAAATTTTCTTAAACATTTGAATAATTGAAATTAATAATAATCTTTTTTCATCGTTAAAATAAATTAGTACTGCAAATTAGAGTGGTATAAATCAACGTTTTTTTCATATTTATATTCCACTTTCGAAATAAAAAATAGACTTTCCAATAACATTCTATGTTACTTTACTTCAATTAAAAAAATAAGTTATATGTATCCCTTTAAATATGTTTTTAATTTTGTGTACAATTTTTTATGAGTTTTATGCACTTTTCATAAATAAATTTAATTTTGCTTAAATTCCTTTCAAGATTAAGAACTCTGTCACCTACGATGGCAAGTTCAACGTAAAAATCCAATCACATTTGCCGCTGCGATAATGTCATTCTTCTACCGCACAATATATCATAATTTTTAACAATGCGGTTTGTCCGTGGTTTTTCCCCCTATGTACAGTTGCAGGTCATTATTTACACCACTGTAGTGTCAAAATCAGCTGACATTTTCAACGCTACATGCTATCTTTATGAACGTTACAGTATTAACTTCGGATTTTAATTGTTATAGCAGGTTTCCTTTTTGCTGTTATTTCATTTTTCAGTCGCCATGAATTTTTACCGTTAATTTATGTTATGTAAATGAAGATTTCAATTCATATTCATTCCAAGATATCAACTTAATGCAATTGAATTTACAAAACGAATTTTATAAATTATTTATCATCATGAATGTGGTATAAATCGTAATTTACATTTTGTTTAACAAACACCAATACAATAGTTATTTCGATTAATTATATCAATGAGACGAGCAAATTACTTTTGTCTTTTGGTTACAATTATAAATGTACACACTTATCACATAATAATTTGAGTTTAATTAACGATGTCTAACGAATGGCTCATCGAAAGTCGGTTTCGCTAGGCTGATGTTTATTCAACTTTTCTTTTATCCAGCAATGCTCTTCTCGGTAGTTTGCGCTCATCTTTTGATTTCTTGGAACAGACAATTTCTTACGTCTTTGTGCGATCTCTTCAACTGCGGTCTAATCTCCGCATTAGGCAAAAAACGAATGTCGAGCACCTTCATTTATCTAAACGTAATTATTCATCCAATTAATGTTTCACGATTTCACGAATCTCGTTTATCGATCGCAGTTTGTATGTCACTGCGCGGTTCGGCTAAAAATATAAAAACTTTATGTATGGCTTTTAGACTCGAAAATATAAAACACTAAATTAGAAAATATTGTTTGACAAATATTTATATTTGAAGATATTCTGTTAATTAACTTTGTATTATTTTTAAAAGTATGGTACTTTTTGTCTGTCAAATGATAAATGGCGTTTATACTAGAGTAATTACTTAAAATTTTATTGTTCAATTAGTCTTTCTGTTTATTTAATGAACCTTATACTCATATCTAATATTATCGCAGATTACTTGAAACTTTATTTGAGAATCAATTAGAATGAAAACCGAATAAAAACTATGAAAAATGAATTTACTTTCTTGCGAACGAAGAGCTTATCTATACGCAAGAAAAAGTCTTCACGGTATAAAAGTATATACATTAAAGAATAATCAATTCTAAATTTAAACGAGTTGAAAAGAATAAATATATTTTTGTAATAAATTGCTGTTTCTACTAAGTGCACATCTTAAATAATATTCAATAAAAGTAAAGACTTGAAACTGTTCTTTGGTCATTCATGAAGAAAATCGTGAGAAAGAAATGTTTGACTATTTACAGTCTTACTTTTCCACGCGTCATTATTTTAGCACAATTTTTTGCACACACTTTTCACAATAAGTGCAAAATAAAAACTATTTTATAACAAATAAATTTTGAAAGTATTGTTTGCAGAATTTAGAAGTAACTTCAAATTTTATTTTATGTTGCCAGATATGTTTGGATGCATGTGCAATATAATCTTAATCGCAATGAAAGTAATCATTTTAAGCAAAGTAGGTTGACTTATGGAAAAAGATTTGCTTTAGTGTCGACAAGTTTTATGTCATGTTTATGATGCCATTATTAGCTTTATTTGTATCCAAAAATACATTTTCAAATTTCACAAATAACAGTTGTTGATTGTAGTAGCTGATTATTATTAATTATAAGTAATCTCCCTCAACTATGATATAAAAGTTGAGGAAGATTACTGATCATTTTCTTTTTCAATTGCAATATAAAAGCGATGTGCTACACAGAGAGAAATAAATATTATGATTTTACTTTTTGACATAAGTAAATGAAAAAAAGGTTATATTGCTATTTAGATTCTTAAAATATATTAATGTAAAAAGGTGTCAATACTGCTGTGTCAGTGA